>CATIWR010633113.1:0-33296 GCA_949677035.1 Omphalea diandra | reverse complement strand
GGTAAAAAGAAGTCAAATAGGTGTTGCGGAAAGAAGGACATTTCACTAAAAATTGTCCAAACAAGTCTAAACAAGCAACAAAAATGATTGAGCAAATCTAGATATCCACAGCTGTAGATATGAAAGATTCAGACATTGAGTCTTTATTCTCAATAGAAGATGAAGCTTCAAATGAAACAGTATTTACTATTCAGGAGAGCTCTTCATCGGATGAAGAAGGTGATTACAGAAGACTACCTCTAAGTAATGCTATGATTCCTCTTTCTAGCTTACCCGTGAAAGTCTCAGAGACTGAAGAAGAACATCTTATTACATTGGCCTTTATCCATATTTTTATCGGAGAAGTTTTCAAAGCCCATTAACGCGATAACCTTTATCAATACAGGGGCTCTAGCCTTTATCAATACAGGGACTCATTTATCAATGCTGAATCCCAAAGTCATTCCTTTAAAGTATTATAAGCCCTATAAAAAGTATTTTAGGGCTACTGATGGAGAAATCTTTCATACTAGCCTTATCACAATAAGACCCATTACTGTGTAATTTTTTCCGAGCTGCAAGATCTATGTGAAGTTTTTAGGGTCCTCATTGCCTGATAATATCTAGTTATCGGTTTCGATCTTTATTGGAAGCTAGCCAAATTAAGGGTTTTACCAACAGGCCTCAAGTTCAGAAATTACTTTCAACCTTTTACAACCATCACTTCTCTTTTCTTAGCCCAATCACTCACAGCCTAAATTCCTTTAACCTTTTCAAACATAGCCCAATAACTTCAAACCCATTGCTGTGTAGAAAGTCATATTGACTTTCTAGTGAAAAACCAAAGCCCACTATGAACCAACCCATAGTTTTTCATAAGCATGCCTTTTAAACTTAATGAAGATGTTAACCCAACCAAGGCCACTCATCCGAGAATGAATTCTGAAGACTAGAAGCTGGCCTACTAAGAGTGTTCACAACTCTTAGCCTAAGGAATCATTGAGCCTACTAATTCAGATTGGGCTTGTCAGACCTTCTATGTCAATAAAAGATCAAAATAAGCCCCTGAAAAGAAAAGGCTTGTCATTGATTACCAGCCACTAAACCACTTCTTGAAAGATGACAAATTCACATTGCCTAAAATTTCTTCACTGTTTCTTTATTTGTTGCAAGAAAGGATTTTTTCTAAATTTGATCTTAAAGTAGGATTCTAATAGCTAGGAGTCAAACAAAAAAAAGACCAAAAACAACCTTATGCATTACAAAAAGACACTATCAATAGATGGTTATGCCCTTTGGTTTAAAGGTAGCCCCATCATTGTTCCAAAAAGCAATGATAAAAATCTATGAACCGATTCTTCATAGTACACTTATCTATCTTGACAATATTCTAATTTTTTTCAAAAGATGAAGAGTTTCATCATCAATCTTTGAATCAATTCATGAGTCTAACCAAGAAATACAGGATCATGTTGTCCCCTACAAAGATGCAGATAACCAGGGAAGAAGTGGAGTTCCTAGGCATGAATTCAATTGATAAGACATCACTTTACAGTCATGATGGACTGTTCGAATTTTCAACAGATGCTAGAATTCAAAGGGAAAACTATTCCTTATCCCCCAGTTGCTTCAATGGAAAGATTGATTTAGAAAGTATAATTTCAAAGTGAAACATATAAAAGGAGATACAAACCTGACTTCGGACTTATTATTCAAACCCTAAGCCATTTTTTTAATCTATAAAGAAGCTACATTCCCTCTCATCCTAATGGCAACCTCTTCTGCTTCATCAAGCACTCTTCAAAACCCTTCTTCAAGCACTCCTCAGACAACTTACCTGAAAACAAGAATTCCTCCTGAAGTTCAACTTCCTACCACCTACACCAAAATATCTAAAGTAGCTATGAAGCAATTGTTTGTTTATCAATCCTTTCTCCTAAAAACCTTTGACCTATTTTCATGGATATTCTAGGATTTTAAGGTCTATACATTCATGAACTTTACAACAACCAATAATGGAGGATGGACTTGACCAAAAGAACTATTGACATTCCTCTGGTATTTAGGTCATCTATACACCATAGCAGTGAAAGTTTGTCCCTATCATCTATGGTTATATCTTATAGAAGTTTGAAATGGTTTAAGGTATAATCCTCACTTGGTCACATTTTTAGAATGGTTCCAACCTCTCAACAGGTGGATTGAGTCATTAAAAGCAAGGTATAAATACTGTGAACCTCAAACAACATTTCATAAGAGCACTCTTCACAGACCCTGCTTAGTTGGACCATCAGGTGAAACACCAAAACCAATGGCATGCTTTCATGTGTATAAGGAATACCAGTTCTCTCTCTGGACAGATACACTTAACCACCATGAACAGTTTAGGGAGTTTCAGAGATACATGTGTAGGCAAAACAAAACTATCCCGAAAGAAATACGACCTTCTATGGC
Source organism: Omphalea diandra (assembly GCA_949677035.1). Classification (NCBI taxonomy): domain Eukaryota; kingdom Viridiplantae; phylum Streptophyta; class Magnoliopsida; order Malpighiales; family Euphorbiaceae; genus Omphalea; species Omphalea diandra. The sequence goes on along the minus strand of CATIWR010633113.1, from coordinate 30,863 downwards.
AGAAGATGCGCCATGGGATACTTTATAATCAGAATATCGACAAAGTCTTCTCAATGATAGCAGCACATGAAGAGATATATCAAAACAATGTCTCCAAAATGATCTGGCTGATAGAGACTTCATCTCAGAACCAAATTCTCAAGATCCATATGAAGCCTATAACCACTACATGAAATTCTATTATTCAGATGATGAAATGGAAAAAATAGAGGCTAGCAGAAAAGAAGAAGACTATGAGAACATGACTTGTTGCCCTCACACGAACCAATAATAAAGTAAAAAGTAGTCTTAGGTGTGTTGTCTTTAAATAATTATCTTGCTGTAGGCATATGACAAGTATGCTTTTGTGATAATTGTCCTGTAAAAATAAAGTGTTGTCATCTCTATCACTGTAACCATATGATAGTTGTGTGGTGTGTAATTATTATAAAATATTGTAAGTCTATGTGTGCTTTCCAGGTCGAATAGATTCAATCTTATCTCTTCTCCTTCCCTTATAATATGAGAAGTTTTCATTGTATGAAAGCAGGACAGGAAAACCTTTGATAGACACTGCCTCATTTGAAATAAACCAATGAGTTTCTAAACATCTCTTGTCAATAGCCAACATGATTACTACTTTCATTCTTTTGCTATCTTAAGATCAAAATAACTTTGGTATTATAATCTCCATGTGCAGTATACTAAAAGGGCAGTGGCGCTGTTGAGAAAACTTGTTAGTCTGTTGTTACTGTTGAGAAGACTTGTTAGTCTGTTGTTACTGTTGAGAAGACTTTTTCACCTATCTTAAAGAAAGACTCATTAAGAATTATAATAGCATTGGTGGCTTAATATGATTTAGAGTTGCACCAAATGGATGTGAAAACAACCTTTCTTAATGAAGATCTTAACGAGGAAGTGTTTACGAATCAACCTAAATGTTTCTCAATAAATGGTGTGTAAACTTAAGAATTCAATATATGGACTTAAACAGGCTTTTCGACAATGATATCTTAAGTTCAATGATACCATAATATCTTTCGATTTTCAAGAAAACATTGTTGATCGATGTATATACCGAAAGATTAGTGGGAGTAAGTTTATTTTCTTAGTCTTAACATTGATGACATTTTTATTTGTTGTTAATGATTTGGGCATATTACATGAGACCAAAGATTTTCTCTTTAAGAATTTTAAAATGAAATGTATGGAAGAGACATCCTATGTGATAGGAATTGAAATTTGTCATGATAAATCACAAGGATGATCAGGAGTGTCTAAAAAAAAAAGAATTTTAGAGAGATTTAATATGAATAAGTGTTCATCAAGAATTATTCCTATCCAAAAAAGGGGATAAATTTAGCCTCATGCTATCCAAAGAATGATGTGGAGCGAAAAGAGATGGAGTCAATTCCTTATGCTTCAGTTGTGGGAAGTATGATGTATCTATAAACTTGTACAAGACCGAACAACAGTTTTGCAATCGGAATGTTGGGCAGATATTAAAGCAATTCAGATATTGCTCATTGGAAAGCTATAAAGAAAGTGTTGAGGTACCTATAAGGAACAAAGAACTCTATGCTCATATATACAAGGTCTGATCATTTGGAAGTGATTGAATACTTGGATTCAGATTTTGGTGGATGTCTTGATAACAGAAAATCCATATTTGGTTATTTGTTTCTGTTAGCAAATGGAGCAATATCATGGAAGAGTGGTAAACAATCTATCATTGCTTCATCCACTATAGAAGCAGAGTTTGTGACATGTTTTAAAGTCACAGTTCATGCTTTATGGTTGCAAAAATTTTTTTCAAGACTCAGGATTATCAATACCATTACCAAGCCGCTGAAAATTTACTGTAATAATTCCATTGTAGTATTTTTCTCCAAGAATGATAAAGACTCGAAGGGTGCCAAACATGTGGAATTAAAGTATTTTGTTGTTAAGGAGGAAGTTCAGAAACAAAGAATGTCTATTGAATATATTACTATCGATCTCATGATTGCAGTTCCGTCAACTAAGGGTTTGCAACGATAGATATTTAAGGAATATATACATAGAATGGGTCTTGGTTGTAATATTGAATGATAGTTATTTATAATGATATTAGCACTTTGAGCTCAATTATGTGTTTCTGAAACTGCATTAAGGATTTATTGTTCTATACACATTTATGTTTAATGTTTTGATAGGAAAGTCTTTAACACATAATGATGGACCGCGATAAAATTTCTTTATATCATTATTTTATAGACTTAGTATGGTGGGTAGCAAGCCATAACTCACATTTATTATTTCATCATATTAAGTTGTTTATGTTGAACCTTGAGGATTAATTTTATGTGCACTTAAAGTTATGTTGTTTAATATTATGATTAGGCCAATTGAGAGAATGTTAGAATGTGACCTAATATTGGGCTAATTATTTGTTAACCCATAAGCCCAAATAATAAGTAAATAGCTAATTAATCCTGACCGTTCACATGATTATGTGATGAACATACCGAATTAAGTTATAAAAGATATAAATAGGTTCTTTCCTTACCCAATAGGGTTTACATACACGGATAAAAAACACAAAATCACTTTAGAGCATCAAAAAGTTATCGTAGATAAAAGGGTCAAGGGAGAGAAGCCAATTTGTTCATAAGGTTTGCAACATTCATCAAACTTATCAGGTATGTATTTACATGATATCAATAGTGAAATTTATATGTTTAAGACATTATGGATTATGAATCTAGAATTAATCATGTTTTTCCCATTAAGGTTTTACAATTATAAAAAAAATAAGCTTTATATTTAATATTTAACACAGTATGTATATATTTAACTAGTAAAAAATAAACCATTATATCAATAATAAGATAACTTTATCACTTTAATTTTAAAAAAATAAATAAGAAATGCAAATTAAAAGAGTAGAGTTTAAATGATTTCATATTTTTATAGCTTTTAATGTGATATAATGCACATTCATCGTAACATTATCAATTACTTTACAAACTAAAATAATAATGTAATGATATATATTAGTTAATAATAAAAAATTATTTATTATACTTTTTATGATGTTTTTTAGTATAAAAATGTTATATCATATTTATTTTATATGTAATTATCTTAACAACTAGTCATTTTTCTAGTATTATGTCATTTAAATGCATTTTGGCTAATTTTATTTTACTAATTATTATATTAAATTTAAAAATTAATAAAATAATAACATATGAGAACAACATTCTTTATTCGAAAAAGTAATAATTTAGTGATAGTAATTTATTCGAAAAAGTAATAATTTAGTGATCCTAATTTTTAATTTATTTTACATCATACTGTAATATATAGTAAATAAATTTATTGATGAATATTAATGTTTATAATAATAATAATGAATAAAAATACATTTGTAAATTTCATCAATCGAATCCATTTTCTTTGATAATAATAAAAACAAGAACTCAGAATGTGCATTAATTAACATTTATATTAAAAAATTCAAAGCAACGGGATTTACTGATTTGGGCCCACACGCTCTCTAGAAAACTGGAAACCAAGAAGAAGAATTGTCCAACTTAAAATTGTCAAATAGAAACCAAGAAGAAGAATTGTCCAATTTAAAATTGTCAAATAGATGGGCCCTAATTACTTTTGTCTTTGCTTTGTCTGTCCTATTATTATTACCTCCTTCTCTTAACCATCTAATCAAACTTCTCCATTTTTCTTTTTTTTAATGTTTATAAGTACCAACTGTAATTAGTGTATTTGGGTCATCAAATAATCATATGATCAATGTCTTTCCTTGGTCTTTACAAAACTCACATGCTAATAGCAATGTGAACGAGGATCATGTCCTAACTAAAAGTGTTTGTCCAAAAATCTGATACAAGGCTGTCCATTTTTACATGTTCCATTGTTTATTTATGAAGTGCAACACTAAATCTCATTGTTAAAAGATACCTAATAGGAGCTGTATGGAGATAATGTAGGTTGAGTGACATTGAAGGCGCTTCATATATGTACTCAAGTCAAAAAGGACAAGGAGAAAATGAGAAATAACTTGAGAGATTAACAATAGTAATAATTATTAAATTCTCAAAGATCCAACGGCTATATATTAGTATGGGTCTAAGATGCAATTAATTACCTAGTAATTATTTTTTAAAAATTTTTTTTAAATATTATTTGATCTGTTCTTTCGCTTCTGCTATGTTTGTATAAAGAGTGATGAAGTGATGGGTTCTTTCTTTTTCTCCTGAGCAATAATTCACTGTCAAGAAACCAAGAAAAGGTAAGAGTTTTCTATGCAATGTGACCATCATTTATAGCTTTACTTGTCATGCCATTGTCCATTGGTAGCATTTTAGGCATTTATGTTCAAGAAAGTTGGTTATCTGCTTGAATAAACTAACATATCAACCATTTCTCTTATTATTAATCAAATCTGAAGCAACGGAAAACTTGTACTGCACTGGGGGTTGAATACTTCTTGTTTACATTTTAAAGCTTGAGCCCTGGAATAAATTTTTAGTCTCACTTTCACGTGCAGAGAATTACAATTTACAGCAAGTTTGTGCTTTGAAAATGGAACTATATGCACAACGTGGTGGAACATATTCCTGACTTCTGGGAAACAGAAAATAAGCGTGTAAAAGCAAAACACTTCACTTGTATTGTGTCACTGTTTAAAGTGAAATTTTCAATTATTAATCTGGAAAATATTGTTATATTAGGTTTTCTACTGCACAAGTTTGTCTGCATTCGGTTTAGCATGAATTAACAGAAATTTGAAGGTATTTTCTTTGCTCTGTACTGTTATCTATGTCCATTTCTTTTCTTTCTTTTTCCTGTAAAGATACTTTCAGTAAGCAGCATTACCAATTTTAGCATTAAACAAGTGTTGAATTTATAACAGATCAAGTGATTACTTGGTACGCAGTGGCCTTTGAAGTTGAAGAATGAATAGGCATGCCCCCTCAATTGACGCAAGGACAGTAGATATAAGACCAGGCAACACTGAGGTCTCACAGGAGGGGGATTACTCACAAGAAAAGAAGAAGCCCCTACGAGCTCGTTTTATATATGGCATCATCTTCTTGATCATGAATCTCAAAGCCTGGTTCTTTCGCGACTATGGGCAGAAGGTTCTAGCTCAGTTCAATTGTGAGTTAGTTGCCTTACCCTTCCATTGCACAAACATAATTTGCACCTATGAAATCTTTTGGTCCTTGTGTTACCAAACTTAGTTCAGAAAAAAATAACACATATCGTAACCACATTCATCATGAATTGTTTCGTCCATTAACATCCACCTTTTTTTTTTTTTTTTTTTCCAAATTATTGTTGCAATTTGATATAAATTAGGTTAAAGGGTATAAACATAGATGTATATGACATCGCTGTAAATATCTCTTCTGCAGATATAAAAACTTGTGGAGTTGAGGGACAAGATTGCTGTCATACTTTGGGAGTTCTTCGTGTGAGCTTAGGATGCTTTGTATCTTTCTTCTGACTGTATACTTTATACAGTGAAACTCGATTCTGTTATGATTGAGTTATTTGATCCTTATGATTTAGTCAATCGATGTTAAATGTTGCCAGCTATCTGGGAGGAATTTTTTGTCATTTATGATATTTGGCCTTTCTGTACAAAGTCCAGACTTAGAAGAAGCTGAACATAACATGCTAGTCATGGCAAAAATCAAGGTATCCTCTACAATGATATATCTTCCTCTCTTTAAACTATCATCCTTGACATTGAATTCAGATATTTTTCTCTATTATGTTTGTCACTACAACAAAAACAAGAAAATTATATGAAGTTCGTAGCACCTGGCATTCAGGGTGGTGGACATTGAAGTTTTCCCTATTGATTGGATCAATGGCAGTTCCTTTTTTTGTCCCTTCAAAGTACATTCAACTATATGGTAACAGAACTGCTACAACAGAACATCTCTATGCTAATTTTGAAATTTAACTGCAACTTCTCTTTCTCACATTACCAAAAAAATACTGTTGTGTAACAAGCTTAATTCTATTTTTTGCAGGTGAACTTGCTCGAATTGGTGCTGGGTAATTTTTAGAGTCTTTTGTCTATGTGCTTCTGAGAAATCTCATCATATAAGATTGTACAATTTTTTCTTGTTTTTCATCCCTTCATATAATGAAAAGAGATTACTGAAATGCTGAATGTCAAATTTAATTTTGGGATTTGAATATTTATTACAAGTTATATCTAGTTTTCTACATCTATGGAACAGGATCTTTCTTGTTCTTCAACTTGTAAGTGTAATTGAGTTTATCACATGGTGGAACAACTACTGGATGCCTGATAAGGAAATGAAGGAAAGGTACTAGTTCTCATTCATGGAAAAAGATCCTATTGTTGAACAATGGAAACAGAAATCTACAATCACACTTTTAAAATCTAAAGGAATGTATATAGAGCATGAGAATGCATAGGGGAAGTAAAGTGTTTTTAGAAGCATAGTGTGATAAAAGATTAATGTTTTGACAGTTGAACATGTAGTAATGAACTTAATCCTCTGCTAACATTTTGTAACTAACTCGGTTATCTGATCTAGCATTTGCATTCATTGGATACAGTTGCTCACTTGGATTGTTCACATCAACAATTCTTTACATTGCTTCTGTGTGTGGAATTGTGGTGATGTACTTCATGTATGGACGAAGCCTCAAATGTTCTCTCAACATATTCTTTATTACATGGACTGCAATTCTACTTATAGTGATGATGGCTGTATCTTTACATTCAAAGGTTTTCTCTCGAATTCGTATCATATGTATAGAGTTCATGGTCAGCAGCATATATATTGTTGCATTATTGACTTAGTTAAGATGCTTTTGCTTTTCTTTGTCAATATTTTATATTTGTAAATCCATTAAATGATGTGGTACGACACTTTATTCCAGGTTAATAGAGGTCTTTTATCTTCAGGGACTATGGCTTCATACATTGTCTTCCTGTGTTGGTCTGCCTTAAGAAGGTTAGGACATCTGCACATGTACTGACCCCTTTATGAACTAGGAAGCCCCGCAATTTTCTCATCAGCTTTTTTCTGGTTTTACCTCATGGTTTTCCAGTGAACCTGTGAGTGAAAAATGCAACAAAAAAAGTCAAGCAGATGAAAATAGTGATTGGACGACCATTCTTGTAAGGCTTGGCAATCTTTTCTGATTTCTCTTGGTTTGTGGAAAACCATCAATGATGTGTGAGTTTATGTTTCAATGGTGGGGGGCACAATATTCCTTGGTCTAATTATAACTTCTCCGTTTAGACCAAGGAATATTGACACAAACCATCACCCTCAAAAATCATAGTATCTTGCTTTCACTTAATCAAAGTGAAGTCAAGGTCGCATCTAAGCAGTTTCATTTAGCTTTTAATAGCATTTCTAGGCATGAAATCATATTTTTGAATGATGAATTTGCAACTGTCAGTATCATCAAATTAGATGTATAAGAAACTAAAATTTTGAAAAAATTAATAATAAATAGGATTTCATTGGCTCATTCAAGTAATGTGTTACAACACATGGGAAAATAAAAAAAAATTTATTGCATGATCCACGCTCATATAATTTGTGGGTGTTTACAACCATAGTCAAATTTAACTCATGAAAGAAATGCCTGGGAAAATCTATGAAACAAAGTACCTTGCATGTCTTCCAAATTTCTCTGCACTTGTCTACCAGTCTCACATCTGATCCTATATTTTTGTTACTGTTGCTTACTTCCAGAGCTTCCTGATAGCAATATGTGCCATTGTCATGGCTACTTTTTCCACAGGAATTGATTCACAATCATTTCAGGTAAATTACCCTTTCCTACTAAAGTTATGAAGCCTCAACTCAATTCCAGCATAAGGAGGCTTTAATTAAGTGCTTGTAACAGAATAAGAAGTCATATTGTTCTCTTTTTCATTACAGCCTTTGTCTCTCAGCAGCCAAAGATAAGCGATATCTAATGTTACTCTCCGCTGATTGTCTGTTTTTGTTTTTCACATGTTGTTCAGTTCCGGAAAGATAAAGTTCAACAGGAGGATGACATCCCTTATGACTATGGGTTTTTCCACATGGTATTTGCCTTAGGAGCTATGTATTTTGCAATGTTATTCATAAGTTGGAACCTAAACCACTCTGCAAGAAAGTAAGGATTTGCATACATCTCCTATCCTTTCAACTTAACTATTGAATTTGTGTACTTACTCACTTTATATATATGTATAAGGTGGAGTATTGATGTTGGTTGGGCAAGTACATGGGTGAAAATTGTAAATGAGTGGTTTGCAGCCACAATATACTGTAAGTGAACTTCCATATCTAAAAAGCTTTTCCATGACTTGGAAAAAAAAAAAACAAAACAAAGATAGTTAACTCAGTAATGATCTTTTTTTCCTCCTGTTCTTTTCCTTGTTTGATCATATGCAGTATGGAAATTGATTTCCCCAGCAGTGAGAGAGCCTAAAGTCATGGATCTGGAGGGACTCAATGCAGCTGACAGATAGAAAATTTAGCAGTGTTCTTTGTCCTATGTATTGTTAGTCTTCCTTAACCATTTTTTATTAGCAGACCCAAGAATCTAAAATATACACACAAGAAATAGATAAAATCGATGTACCATGCAAGTTCCTGCAATTGAAAATAGAAAAGGAGAGAAGTTCTTTGTTAGCAAACGCTTTCGAATTTGAGGCAAATGAAGTTCTAAAAGATGTATGCCAAGTCTTACGACTATATAATATTGTGTTAAAAATTTCTGGGATATCTCAAACTTTCAATTCAAAGCAAAGGATCAGGTATTACACTCAGGGTATAAGCACACTTCTTGTCGCCTTTATTTATTGAACTTCATATCTAAGGCCTACCAGCAGCCGGTGAAGAGAACACGTTCATTTGTTATACCTAAACTTGAGGTTGCCGGTGAGGCTCATGCGATCCAAGGAAATGCGATGACGGAATTGTTAATTGGGTCGCCGAGCTCTGTTCAGCAATTACAAATTTAGTGTATGTATTTTTAAATTTTTTCTATTTTAATGTTTAGATAATTTTTTTATTTAATAAAGTATACGTGTGAGTAAAATTATTTTTAATATAGTATTTATTTTTAATCTGAGTGGATAGAATCTATAATTTTATTACATTCGTCCGACCTGATATTAAATTTTATACATTATTTCAATTAATTATTTATTTAAAGTTTATATACAAAATTTTTTTTACTTTAAATGCTTATTTATTTTTTTATTTACTTTTTATATATTTTAAACAAATTTTACAGTGATAAAAATAAAATTTATTTAAATATATATTTATATATAAAGTAAAAAAAAATAAATTTTATATTTAGAAGCAAATAAATTATTTATTTATATAATTAGTTAAAATAATGTATAAATTTTAGTGTCATGTTAGATAAATTTCCACCTAACAACCACTAATAATTTAAGCTGGTAAAAAATATCACATCAAAAATGATTTTATCAGTTCAAATACTTGATTGAATAAAAAAAATATCTAGAGATCAAAATAAAAAAAAATAAAAAGTTCATAAACTAAATTTATAATTTACCTATCCTCTAATCAATCTAATTCAATTGATTTATAATAATAAAATTTAAAAAATATTATTAAAATAATTTTAAAATAAAAAATATTAAAAAATATATTTATAATAATTTAAAATAAAAAATAATATTAAAAATTAATTTAAAATTAACCAAATAAATTATTAATTTAATTTTTATTCTAATTAGTCTAATCATTCAATCTAACCGGTCAATTGAATTCAACCTAATTTTCAAAATATTGCCGTAAATTGACGCGGACTTCTTGGATATAAAACTGTTGCTCTCTTCAGCAAATTTGGACGCCTTAACACAAGCCAATTTCAAATCCAGTCAATTACTCCGTCTAAAGAAGGTCGCTAAAAAGTCAAACTAGAAAAGTTTGAGCTAAATTGAATGAAACAGAAAACTCAGACAAGTTAATTAATAGAGTATGCATTTGTGAAACTTACGACAAGTTTGAGAACTAAATTAAATGAAGTCTGATAAATTTAAGGAATCAAAATTTCATTAAATCAATCAAGTATTTCCGTAAATGATAATTAGACTATAAAATGAGCCCTAGCCCAATTGCATTTTAGATTTTAGAGATCGGTGGGATGTGGACAATCTCATTTTGAAAATGAAAAGCAAAAAGCTTATTTTTGGATTTTTATATCATGAATTTTTATCTATATAACAATATGAATAAAAAGCTCATCACATATGAAAAACAAAAAAAAAAAATCCTCACGCTCTTAAAATATAACGTAAACGTCGTTACCATCAGTTACAAAATGAACATACAATTTTATAACAAAATAAACTTATAGTTTAATGATAATAAATCTACAGTTTATATAAATGAACGTACAATTTAATGAACTTATAATTTATTAATAATAAACCTACAATTTATAATAAATGAACTTATAACTTATACGAAATCAACCTACAATTTATAATAAAATAAACTTACAGTTTACTGATAATGAATCTACAATTTATATAAATGAACTTACAGTTTACTGATAATAAATTTATAATTTATAACAAATGAACCTACAGTTTATACTAAATGCACTAAAAGTTTATTGAAAAAATTGTAGTTTACACAAATAAACCTACAGTTTACTGATAATAAATCTATTAGTTTTAACTAATGAACCTATGTGTATAAAATAATAAACCTATACATTATAACTAACCAAACAAACAAAAACTTAAAAAAAAATTAAACACACAAAAACAGAAAAACTAACAACTAAATATTAAAACAATAAAAATAAATAGAAAATTCATAACTGAAATCACCAAAATTCAGAATTCAAAAAAAATCCACAGACCGCATTCTTAAAAGCTTCATAAAAAAAGAACCACATGTTAAAAAACAACCGAAATCGAAGAACAAAAATCAACAAATAATTGAACATTAGAGAATAAAAAAAAAACAAACGGATTCAGAATCACAAAAAATAAAATAGCAACAAAAAAAACGAAATCCAATTCCAAACTTTGTTAATGTCAATTTAATAGCAATCACGTGACTCCTTCCCAAATATTGTCCAAAACGCACCATTTCATTAAAAGCACATAAAGTATCATAAATAGAGATGTATGATATAATTTGTCATTTAAGGGATACATGATATAATTTGCCATTTAAGGGGAAGTGTTGGTGATAATATTCAGGTCCAAGTAAAATTGGTGTTTTAAACCAGAAGCTGAAGTTCATGAATCTAGAAAATCTAATAATATTTAACAACATTTTCAACTATTTTAGCTTTAAAAAATTATCAATAATCTTAAAATTAATTTTAAATGAGTGTTTGTTATTTATTAAGTTGATAAAATAATATTTTGATAAGTGATAATATAATATATTTTTATTTTATTATATGACAAGTAAACTAATAATTAAGCATTTAATTTTCTTAATCAATCAAAATATATAAAAAAATTTACCAATATAAGAAATTTCTTATGTAAAAATAATTTAACAAGTTTAACAAGACAAGAAAAAGTTTGTCATATTAGCCTTTTTTATAACTTTAACAATAATAAGCATTTAATATTCTATACAATAACAAAAAATTTAAAAGAATTAAAGAGAAGAAAAGGCCAATCATAAAAATAAAAGTAAAACTATAATTTTTTTAATTTGTCAAAATAATAATAATATTATTAAAATTTATTATATTAATTTAATTATAATTCTTCATTTTAATATTTCGTTTACTTGAAAAGTCTAATTAAATAATAATTTTATAGAATAATAATATTATAAAAGTGTAATAAATTTTAATTATTATTATTATATATTAGTTTATCATTATTTAATTAAATATTTATTTATTTGATGAAATTAAATATTAAATTTTTTTAAATTTGTTTTTATAATTGTAGTGCTCAATATTTAAATTAACGATTAATTGCATGAAATTAATTACATGAAATTTTTACATAATGAGCTAATTTGAGTAAATTTAGCAGCAATACCCACTATGGAGTGTATGACATATTGTTCACCAACTCTAAGAAGTGCTAGTGGAGTTGGGGATTTAGCCCCAAAATTTCATAACCCACTATCGATAATGATTCATGTGTATGCTTCCGCGGATCAAACTAAGCTCAATATAATTGACACCACAATCTTTATACTTTACCGAACTCTTAGTATTGTTGTCCATTATTGATTACTAACTGGAATTTTTGTTTTTTAGGAGTCTAACGAGCTAAAAGAGCATTATAAGCTATACAATCGGTGATAATTTTTCTTTTTCATTAACTTTCACCATAATAATAAATAAAGAAAATCGGACTCGAAACCCCTATTCGTTAACATGCATTTTGCCGTTACGTTATGCCCACATATGCTACTGATTGGAATTTGAAACATGAGTTCAAACTATTAAGAAATACTTTCCTGCATTATAAATCTTCCATTACGAATCTTTTAATCAAACCGTAAAAGTTGGTAGGGTACGCAAAAGCTAGACAGAATTGCACCTTCCAAATTTATCAAACTGGTCAAGTTCAACCAAAATAATGGCGCTTTTCCAAGAGGTTCAATTTTTGGCAATCCAATCCTGAAATTCTTCGGAAATTATTGGCACCTAAGGATGGAGCTATGGGATTCAACAAGCACAATTCAGATTACCATGGCTTCAATTAAAACACAGTTTCTACCTAAAACTAAAGCAATTGATGAGATATTTGAAATGGTTGTAGCATAGTTGGTCCAACTTCGACTATAGAGGCAAAATCTACCATACATCAGATCAAAGTCCTCTTCTTTACATAACGTATACTGCTTATGGAAAATAAAAAATCCTTAAATGATATAACTAGAACAGAATGATTTGAACTTTCCATAACTAATGCAACTCCAACAACTTCACTCCCTGGACTTACCTACTCCATCTTTGTTCCTCCATGACTCTCTTATTTAAAAAGCAAGGTGTACAGCCCACTTGCACACTCATCCAAATATCCTTTCATCTCCCCAATCTTGAAGATCTTCAAGAATCTCAAATACAGGAATCACAGGATGTTCAAGCGAAAATCACCGTCTATTTTCATTGCATTGCTGATTGCTACTATATACATAGCAACATATGCAGCTGCTATCGACCCTGCTCCAGCAGGCGAAGGGCATGTTCTTGAGTTGTACATGCATGACATTCTAGGGGGCAGTAACCCTACTGCTAGGCCGATCACTGGCTTGCTGGGAAACATATATAGTGGCCAAGTACCCTTTGCCAAGCCAGTAGGATTCAATATCCCACAAGGTTCAGTTGCAATCCCTAATGCTAATGGTGCCCTTCCAACTGTCAATGGTAACACTGGCATTCCCCTAGGCACTGGCTTGTCTGGTACAGCTTTTGCAGGGTATCCAAATGGTCAGATTCCAAACAGTCAAGTTCAAACCCAGCTGGGACCAGATGGATTAGGACTAGGCTTTGGAACAATCACTGCCATTGACGATGTTTTGACCTCCAGCCCTGAGCTTGGTTCTCAGCAATTGGGAAAAGCTCAAGGAGTTTATGTGGCAAGTTCTGCAGATGGAAGCACACAGATGATGGCATTTACAGCCATCTTTGAAGGAGGAGAATTTGGGGACAGCCTCAACTTCTATGGCATATACAAGATTGCGAGTGCAATGTCACATTTGTCAGTTACTGGCGGAACAGGCAAGTTTAAGAACGCTGTTGGAATTGCTGAAGTTCGAGGACTCATTCCATCTGGTCAGCACACTACAGACGGTGCAGAAACATTACTCAGGATAATTGTTCATCTAAAATACTAAGCATGTAATCACTGGAATACATGTGGAGTTGTTTGTGTGAAAATTTGAGTTGTTAAGGTTTGGAATGTATATTTGATATTCAATCTGTTGTACTGCATCAGATGTATTAGATGTTTGAAGAGAAATGGTAATGAAAACATAGCAAATGATCTCTTGCCTTTTGATTTCCTCAATAACTCTTCTGTCTAGCTCAAAACCAAAAGAAATTGACGAAAAGAGGAGTAGTAAATCCGTTGGCAAGTCTAGATTGGAAAACAACATCAGTTGTATTTCAAAGTCCCTATGAGATAACAACTGATTATGACTTCACAAAAAAGAAAAAAAAAGCTTAAAAGCATAAAACTTGCTTGAAAATTCAACTATGCAAACCCTTCAAAAGTTACATGGATTTCCAGGCTCATAGTCACCCTCTCAATGACACAACAGTTGTTTCTGGAATATCTAAGCAGGTATTCATCAATAGGTGAGACAACCTTACAATATTTAAAGGTAACCAAGGAACTTCATTGCGAAAGTTAATTCAGGATTATTAATCTAAACATCTAGAATAACGAAAAGGCAGGAAAAAGACCGCACCTGTGCCAGTGTCGAGAGCCAGTCCTTGTTTAGTAGCTACAGGGACAGAATGCCGGATAAGATCCAGCAAATTCTGAGGTTAACAAAATCATCAAGAATTCATCATTGTGAAGTAGTTTGTTACTGGAGATTATAGGTGTAATCATATCCGTTATTATCAGCTCAACTATCAAGCAGAAAACCTTCCAATCAATCCTGTGCTTACAATTCAAAAGTGGCAGACTTCCAGGGTGTTATTTTTGTTAGTATGGTTCTTCCACGGAACTTCAGAATGGCTTTCAGAAATTGACATAGAAGTTCAATGCCTTTGCCATTTGCAGGGTGAATCTCCTAACAACCATTTTTTTAGAAAAGGGAAAAAAGGAATCGGAGGGGAGGGGCAGAGCCCATTCTACATTTTGCTTGTCCTCAGTTCAGTAGAACAACATATAGCAGACAATCCATCATTGACAAGCTTTTGTGTACATTATTTTTTTTAGCAATGCAGACTGTTTAATATTAATTCTAGACAACCTAATAGGTTTAATCTAAAACTAAATTATTACCATGATAAATTGTTAATTATATTGAGGAAAAAAAAACTTGATATTTTCTCTGTGTGTTTTTCTTCTCCCCTTTTTTCTTGTTCTCTCTCTTTCTTTAATGCAGAAAACTAGCAAAGTGTGATTATCATTTGTTTGAAAATGATTATAGGAATTGAAAGCATTCAATCACCAAGTGGAAAATAAACTACATGTTTGTTGCTATACAATTCTCCAGAAACTATCATGCCAAAACTCTTCTAGTTTACAGTTGGCAGGGAAACAAGGGGGAAAAAGAGAAGTCGCAAGCAACGAGACAGACACTGCACAATATTTAACCAAAAAAAAAAAGAGTAACGCAGAAAGCATGTTATATTCTAAAATGTCGATCAAATTGCTATGGATTCAACAAACCACATTCTCAATCAGAAAATGAGCACTATTTATCAAATAGAACATTTGGTTATTTGGATTAATAAGGTCATATTCACTCTCAATAATTTATTACTATACAGTATTAAAATATGTCATTTAACCATTGAACATACTACTTATGTAGAGCTCCTATTGCATCCTTACATGCTGGTAACCTTTAAGTGCAAAAGCACAACAGCTTGATCAAGCCCATGAAGGGAATCAATCAAGTGCATCCGCAATGAAGCTGGACCTTTGGCCATGTCCATTCCCAATTCACCAGCAATACCAAATATGGACAATGCTGAAGCCATTGCTTCCAAAGTATGTGATGGATCGAAAGCAACAAAAGCCGCAATAAGTGCAGTAACAGCACATCCTGTTGCTGTGATTTTCCGCATCAATGGAACCCCATTATGAGCACCAACAATTCTGCTTTCGTCTGTAATTATATCAACGGCACCTGAAACTGCAACAATGGCGCCACTTGCTTGAGCCAAAGACTTTGCTGCTTCCATTGCATCCATAGACTCATGTGAGCTGTCTACACCCTTGAACATCAAATGGAATTACGAAATTGAAGAACATAACAGAATGGAAACCAAAAGGTGCTACCTCTACAATTATAATGGCAAATAACAAGAAACCCAATTATGAAATTGAAGAACATAATAAAATGAAACCCAAAGATACTATCTTTACAATTGTAAGTACAAATGACAAGAAACCGAATTACCAAACTCAAACATATGGAAAGAAAGAAACTGAAAAAGTGCTATCTTTAGAACTGATTGCAAAGAACATGAAACACAATTACGAAATTGAACAACAGTATAAGATAGAAGCCAAAAAGTTCTCTCTCTATAACTGAAAATACAAAACATGAAATACAACTACAAAAATGAAGAATATAATAACACAGAAGCCAAAAGGCGCCAAGTTTAAAACGAATACAAATATCAAATACCTTAGCTGCGCCCAAAGAAGCCTTAGATAGCGCAATAATCTCTGACCCATTTTCTCTAATGACACGAGGCTTCATTCCCACAAGCTCCAAACAAGCCTTCAACAGGAAACCAGAAGCTCCGGCGGCAACCGGGTCAAGAACCCAGGGCTTCACCAATTTAGTAGCCCATTGGGCAGCGGCCTTCATGGCCGGTAGCCAGGAAGGGGAGAGAGTGCCAACATTGATGCAAAGGGCGCGGGCATGAGGAGTGAAGTCAGGAATTTCTTCAATGGAGTGTATCATAGCCGGCGATGCACCGGCGGATAGGTAAGTGCTGGCCATCAAATCCATGGAAACGAAGTTGGTGATGCACTGGACTACATGTGATTGGTCGCGGAGAGTGGAAAGTAGAGTCCATGCTCCTGAGGGCCAGTCATTTGTGTGTTGTTCAGAGTTGGCGTCGGGGCCCAGTTCCATGGTTGGATCGATGATCGTCTTCTTCCTGTCCTGTGTGCAGTTTGTTATGTTGGTTTGATATGGAGACTGTAGCAGCAAGAGGGGAAGTATTGGCCTTTTGGCATCTAAATCGTCGATGCGGGAGCGGGAGCGGGAGCGGCAGTGTTAGTGGCAGAACGTTAACGCTACTTAGCATTGAAATTTTGAACCATAATGGAGAATATATGCGTTTTTTAGCTTTTCCTTGATATTTTAGATATTTTGGTGTGCATTCAAACCATTAGATCCAACTAATAAATTAAATAATTTAGTTTACTTTTAAAAAACTATTAAATTATTTTAAAATAATTAATTTTATTTTATTAAAAATAAATAACAATTAAACACAAATTATATATATATATATATATATATATATATATATATATATATATATATATCCTATTTCAATTTTATTGTGTTTTTAAAATTTTAAATACTTTATATGAATATTTTTATTTTATTTTTGTAGAATATATTAATTTATAAACTACAAAACTATATTATTAATACATTAAGACTATTTTCTATAATTAAAATTTAAAATGCACATTAGATATATTTATTTCTTTTAGTATTTCAATTTCTAAATGTATATCTATTATTTTTGTTTTAATTGAATTATAAAATTTTTATAATTTTCATTTTAAATCAAAAATTGAATTGCATTATTTCGTTTCAATTCTTACAATTAAACAATTTAGCTTAGTTTAAAAATTGAAAAATCTAATTTTTTCTAATAATTTTAAAATTTTTCTAAACTACATCGAATCAAATCATTTATATTCTTAATGATAGCAACATTTATAGCCTATTACATCTAAGAATACATGAATTTATTACTTTGCATTCAATTTTCTATTTATTATTATTATTAAAAATATTTTTTGTTATTAGATATTTTTTAATCAATTTAAAATATCAATGACTGAAATAATAAAACGAAATCTAATAATGATCTAAAAATTGTTATTGCACACAATTTTTTTTTTTTTTGGTTTTTTGGAAGCAAAGATTATTTCTTTTATCATCAAAATACATTTTTTGGGTCACATTATCAAATATTTCAAATATACAAGATAAATGTTAGGGATTCAATTCTTCAATTAAAAAAAATTAGTTATAGATTCATAATTGAACCATTATTTGTTGTGAAGGGCAAGTTTAATTATGCAATGCAAACACATAATTAAACATCTCCATCTCTACCACTCCAGAACTCATTTCATCAAAAAAAAAAAAAAAAAGAAAGCAAAGAAAACCCTTTAAGACACAACCAGAAAACAGAAGACACCCTCCGCGGAGCAAGCGGAGAAAAGACACTCAACACCCAAAAAATGCAAATCGCTCAACCACTTCCACCCACCACCGTCTTCGCTGCCGCCGCCACAACCACCACTAAGGACAGCACCAAAACCACAATTTCCATAATTCTCGCTACCTCTCTTTTCTCACTCCTCTTCATCCTCTCTCTCTCCCCTTCCTCTCCTTCCCCCACCGCTACCCCTTCCCGACCCGACACCTTTCTCTTCCCGACCCGCCAACCCACTTTCAACGAACTCCCTTCGGATCCCTCCCCGCCTTCTCCGCCTTCCATTGCCTATCTGATATCCGGATCCAAGGGCGACTTGGGTCGGATCCTTAGACTCCTCTATGCCGCTTACCACCCCAAAAACCATTACCTGCTCCACCTGGATCGGTTCGCCCGACAATCTGATCGTGAGGAGTTGGTCATCGCAGTCCAGTCAGTGCCTGTATTTCGAGGTGCTCAGAATGTGGATGTGATTGGAAAAGCTGATTTCGGGGTACCCAAAAGGGTCGTCTGCGATTTCTGCCACTCTACATGGTATTGTTGAGGTTGGCTAAGAATTGGGATTGGTTCGTTAGTCTTAGTGCTGGTGATTATCCGCTTGTAACTCAAGATGGTAACTTTATTCACTTTTGGATACTTTTCATGGAATTGTGGTTGTGATTTTGGATTTCTTTTTAGCGGTTTGTTGTGCTTAGTGCTGGATTTGAGAGCTGAATTTGTCTGTCAAGACTATTCACTTTTTGATACTTTTGTGGCTTCGTGGTTGTGTTGTTGGATTTATTATCTGAATTCGCCACTCGAGATGATATTTTTTGGATGTTTTAAAGGCATCGTGGTGGTGGTTTGTTGTGTTTAATTTTGGATTTCTGATCTGAATTTTTGTGGGTTTTGCTTTTCTATGGGTTTGACATTGATCTCTTTTTCAGGTTTCACCTGGTTTGCACTTAATTTTGTTGGGTTTTTAATTTAGTTCCTTTTTTTTTTTTTTTGGGATTTTGCAGATTTGCTTCATGTTTTCTCCTATTTACCAAGGGATTTCAATTTCTTGAATCACACCAGTTACATTGGCTGGAGAGAGTATGGCAACTGAGATTTTCAGAATTTTCTTGGTTTGATAATGCGGTTGGTAATCTTAGGTTTTTTTTTGAGTCATATACTTATTTGCCTTGGTGTTGCAGGTCTAAAAAGTTGAAGCCAATAATCGTTGATCCAGGACTTTATCTCACGGAGAGGAATGAGATGTTTTATGCTTCTCAAAAACGGGACTTGCCTAACGCTTTCAGGATATTTACAGGTGTTTTTTCTTATTAGTTCCAGTAATGGTGTTGTCAATGGGTTTTTGCATATTCTGGTTCTTAATGCTGGTATTAATGCCTGAAAGGATATTGAAAATAGACATTGAACTAGTTCAAACACAAGTGGGCATATTGCATTTATTAAAATAGTGTGGAAATCAGAAATGGCTGTGGTTAAAATGAATAATTATAATAAACTGAAAATTTCTGTCAATGAAATTACAAGTTCTGAATGGTTTTGTAAAACGTACATTCCCCGATTAACATATCTATTATTTGATGTGTGAATGGACTATAAAGCAATTAATTGAGAATGTTGTTTGAAAGTAATCAATTTTAACTAAATAGTAGCAGTAGAATCAGGTCTTATTTAGATCATCAGGTTGCTAGGATAGCAATCAGCTAGAAATTATCATTGCAGCTTTTGAATTGATCCAATGTTGCTATTGGTGGAGCTGGACAAACTAAAAGGAAAGCAGTTTTGTCAGTACATCCTGGTTATCATCGATGGTGTCAATGATCTAGGGCTGCAAGGTCAGTTGAATGGGAATCCAGTGAATGGGATAGAGTTCTCCAATTTCAGAATAGCAGGTCCTGTGGCTGTGGCTGTTCTAACCGTGCAGTGGTTGTGGTAATGATGGTTTTCTAGAAATTTTCGTAAAACAATTTTATGGGTTCCCTCCTGTTCTATGGATGTTAGTATCGTTAATAAGTAAAAACCAAAACTTTAGTTATGTTAGGGTGATATAGATGGATCAGAAACCAAAGTACGTTGATTTGGTTATCTAGAACACGAGTAGCGATAATGTTGACATTGATACTAATGAAGAATTGATTTGGGATGCCATCTAAAATTGGTTTTGTCAGAGCACAATCCAGTTTCAGGAGTGACTATAGCGGCCATTTTGATTGGTTGGAAGATGTTGAATTGATAATTTCCTGGAGATAAAACTTAAGCCAATGATTTGGTACTGACTTTCTGTGAAAAACCTAAATTTCTTTGTGACTGTACTTTGGTACACTTTATTTGGGCAATGACACGATGTAAATCATGCTTTTGCCAGGGCATAATGCCATGTTATCATATTGGTTTAATCTAATAATCTAGTTCAGTGGCTTTGCCCATATCCTTAAACCTTGAATAGTGAACTTCATCATGCGGGACCTATTGCTTTTGTGACATTGCATATATTTGATTTGTTTAAACAATTTATATTGTCATCCATACCGTTTCTGTGACATGAAGTACAATGCTTATTGTGATGCACTTGTTACTCAATGTTGCTGACCTGAAAAGGCCTTAAATTCTACTATGTGCTGGTTGTTGTTATGTCGGTGTTTTTGACAAATTCACATGCACCACATATTGGCAGCACACTTGATAATTCTGAACTGATTCTTTCGACATGAAATTTGTTTATTCAGCTCCCTATATGGATAGATATGAAGGTTAACTAAACATAATTTGTCTCTTTAATTGCAATGTTTTTGCTTATAGGAAAAAAATCTTTTTAAAAAAAAAAATTTGTCAAGCTAAGATGTAATTTTTTTTTTTTTTTTCCAATGCAGGTTCTTCTTTAGCAATTTTAAGTCGTAATTTTATAGAGCATTGCATCTTGGGTACAGACAACCTTCCTAGGATCCTACTGATGTATTTTTCAAATTCACCTTCATCCCTAACCAATTACTTCCCGACCATCCTATGCAATTCTCATCAGTTCAACAAGACTGTTATAAATCATAACTTGCAATATATAGCCTTTGATAAGCCCTCTAAGCAAGCACCTCACATGCTTAATTATAGTGAGTTTCATGCTATGGTTGAGAGTGGAGCTGTCTTTGCCAGTCAGTTTCAACACAATGATGAAGTGCTTGACCGCATTGACCGTGAAATTTTGGGACGAAATCTTGGACAAGTTGTGCCTGGTGGCTGGTGCTTGGGCGAACCTGAGAATTCAACTTGTTCAGTGTGGGGTGATGCTGATGTTTTAAGGCCTGGTCCAGGAGCAGCAAGGCTCGAAAAACGAATTATTGAATTGCTTTCAGAAGGTGCATTCCGGTCTCACCAGTGTATAGTCGAATGATCTGATTTCTCACTCATAGCAAGAAAAATAGAAAGAACTGCTAGAAGTAGAGGACTGGCAGAGGATTGAGATCAGTTCCTGCCATTCGAAAATTTTGTAAAAGGTTAATTAATTCTGGTATTTTTGAAACAGCAGTAAATTCATTGTTCATTATTCTTGAGCTAGTTATAAAGTGAAATCACAAATCATGAGCGGCTAAAGCTGACCCGTGTTCCATTGCAACAGATGTTTTAACTATATTTGCATGGGTTTTATAGAAGTTCCAACTTTGCTCATGGGTTGGTTTTGCATAAAAGATGTTCAACGGAAAGAATCCAATGACCGGCTGATACACAGTTCTTTGTATGGAGAGTTAAAAAGAAAATAAGAATGATGATTTGCTGGCAACATTCACCCATTGATCTTTCTCATACATTCTGTCATCCACTGAAAATTTTAACTAAAATGTAAAATAGAATTTATTTGGCAGAGGGGCAATCAAAAAGTAACCTAGGACACAGCCTGGTAGCATCATATAGTGTGAGTGCCTCAAAAATTTTCAGGACTGTCATCCAATTGTTTCTCATCTTCTATGTCTACTTCCAAAATTTCCTGAGACGCAAAAGGTATCAGGATGCCATGACTAAAACAGTACCATATTTGAAATAACTAATCAAATCGAACTGTCATTTTCAATTTCAACAGCAATTTAACTTACAGGGATTCTTTGCTTCAAATAATTGCCAAGTCTAGCAAGAACTGTGGAACGTTTGTGCCAAAACCGACCTTTGAGACTAATCTTCACAAATGGTCCATCCAATTCAGCAAGTTCAGCTTGTCCTAATACATGTTTAACATTCACCTTCTTATTACATTTCAGAAACACCAACTTATTAGAGAACTGAAGTCCATAAGTACCTTAAAAAAGAGAAGTTACCTGTTATGCCAACTGAAGTGTCAAATAGCTGTCCGAACTGCACAAAAAAAAAAAAAAACATAATCATATCCAGACACACTTCAAACTTAAGGGTATTACAAAACTATCGAAGAAATATTTGATCATGGAAAGAATTCAGTAGTTAGCTAGTAAAGGTGTCCAAGAAAAGATTCTTGCCTCGAGTCTAGCATCAGCTAACACTTGTCTAACGTTGTCTTCTGTCAAATCAAGTGGTGGCAGTGGCACTCCTCCTCCCGCTGCCGCTGCAGCTATCATTGTTAGCAATGATGATTTTCTTGTAAATGTCCTCAAAAGTGGCATCATTTCCAGCTTAAGTGCTGACCTCCTCATTGGCCTTTCTGGGTTGTTCATTGCTAATTTGGACTGCAAACTGGAGGAGGAGACATCAGAATTGGAAGGGGGTGGGAAGAGTGATGGTTTTCTTGATATTTGGCAATGGTGACCGTGGAGAAACAGCAGCTCTCTTGTCATTCTTTTCAGGCCTCACTTGCTCACCACCTGTAAGAAAGTTATATAGGATTGTTTATGTATAAAACATTATGGAAGTGGACGTGGCGATTTCTGAACCATCCCAAATGGATAGCAAAACCTTGTGCTTATGCACTTCACTTTCACAAGAGCATTCAAGGCAAAATTTTTATCAAACTTGTGGTGTCACATATATAATGCACTTAATGGCCTTTATTTCTCATATATGTCACTGTCCTTTATTTTATTTTTTTCTATAAATAGTTATTTATGTTTGATTTCTTAGACTTATATATGAGGTGATAGGATGGAAAAATCACTTTGACTCAGTTTTTAGTTATCAATGGAAGTTTTGACTCCCAAGGGAGGCTTAAGAACAATGCTTGAAGCAAATTTTAGAAAAATTTACATTTTAACGAGTATTTGATTCATTTTCAAATTATTATTTATTCACTTCCATAAATACAATTCGAATGACATTTATTCAGATAAAGAAAATACTTACATAGCTTAACGATTAAGCGAGTCTTAAGTTCAAATCATCACTTTCAAGTCCTTTCTTTAAATTTAGAATTCTCACCTTCCTAAATACAACCTCAATTATGGAGGATCAATTGTTGTTAATGTGATCCTTCAATTTTAGTCATACAGCTTATGATTATGCTAAGTAGAAATACTGAAATTTTGCTGCAGCATTATACAAGGGAAAAAGTGTACAGGGTTGGTTTTCAGCTCAGCACCTCCTTTAACATTCGAAGGACCGGTCCTGCTACCAGCTTCTTATATATTCATAATACCTGTTTTGAAGTCATGGTCCGAAAAATTTTCATCATGAACAAGCCCCAGTCTCTACTATAATCGTCCTTCAAATGGCTTAATCAGAACGACATGGATTACAATATTCCTAACTTGAGTATTTTGAAGTTTGAAATGAAATGCCTCTGTTAAGACAACTCCACGGTGTATCATCATGCTCCTTCTTGTCTACTTTGTTCTTTAAAAACTAATGACATCTGATAATTCCCCGGCTCAGTGCTCCATTATGTTGCACTAAAAACTCTCTAAACTCTCCATGAAATGATTAAAAAACTCCAAAAAATGTGGCAACAGCAAAAACAAGAAACAGCACTCCGCCCAAGTAGCCAACCTGATTGAACAGTGGGAGTTAGCAGCATGTAACACAGAACATAAGCTCTATTGCTTATAGTAAATAAGTAAAAACTCGCACGCCTTACCAGTTTTTCTGAAATGTAGCTGGCAAGAAAAGCTCCACCAAGAATTGCAATAGATGTTGCGACCAGGTGTCCGGCAATGGCTCCAGTTGCCACACCCCATGGAGACTGTACAAAAGGTAACAAAAGAACTTGTTTCCTGAGAAATTTTGGATCACCGAGAGAATGATAGTTGTGAGATAATTAAAAGTTTAATGCAGTCAAACCTGCGCAGCACCAAGAGCAATTGTTGCAAGCATTGAGCGATCTCCCCATTCCTGTAAGCAATTACAGCATAGCACATAAGCCAATTTTTCATGATGAAATGGCATGCTAATTAATGTAAATAGCTATCACAATTACTAATGGATATCCAGTCTAATATCTTAGTATAAATGAAGAAAGAAGAAACAAAAAAATACTTTTGTTCTTATACTCAAGGTACAATTTTTGGTGAAACAAGGACAAAAAGATGCTTACAGCAAAGAATACAAGGCTGAATGACTTCCAAACGATATCAAATGGATTTGAGAGCCTTGTTGAGACCTGAAAACATTGAAAAAGCATCAGCCATGATGATATTCTGGAAATGTGCTCGAAGTACAAATAACACTGGGAAATCTGTCAAAACGCTGGACAGAAAGTATGCTAGGGATGAGTATTTCACAACCCAGTAAGACTGAGACATGAACTATTAGAATTTTTAACAATAAAATTTTTTAAAAAAAAAATCACTTCTGAATGAAGCCTAAGGCAAGACGTCCAAGTAAGAAATTTGCCTTCTCTTTCACAAGTTCCTCAGCTTCAGCATATTCATCAAGTTCAGGACTGCTCTTGTCACCACTTTTAACTTTATTGGATGGAAGATCCCATGCATCTTTAATTGATTTGAGCCCAAAGAACATTAGAAGAGCGATTGCTGCATATTCTCCAATTGGAAGGGCTGTTCACTTAACAAGTGAGAGAAACATCAAGAATTCAGTGTGAACTTCATACTATTGCCCATTTGCCAGAAACATCATAACCTCAATAACATGCATTCAGGATCATCAAGCACTTCTGGCTATAGACCACCATCGAACCACAAACATGAACTACTTAATTTATTCATTGACAGATATTTGGCACATGCCAGGCATGTGTCTTTACCAATGATTTTATAACCGGACCGGTCAATAAACTGATCAACTGACTGATTCTCAGTTCATCCAGTCCCCACGATTCAACTCAATTAGTTCAATAACAAATAAAATTCAAAAATATTATTAAAATAGCTTTAAAAATAATTAAAATATATGAATATATTATAATAATTAAAAACATATTGAAAATCAGTTCAAAACAAATCAAATTGATCATTGGTCCGATTCTCTATTTTACCAGTCCGACCAGACTATCCGGTTTTCAAAACGTTGGTCTTTCCTCACTTTAGCATTATACACTACCACATGCATTTTTATCATCACAGACCTACACAAACCAACAACAGCTACAAGAACTTTGACCAGTTTGTTGCCAATAGATTTTTTTTCATCATATTGGAGAGGAGGCCAGAAGAAGCTAACTTATTTGACACTTTGCTCTTTCCTTTCTTAATATTTCACTGCCTGCAAAGTATGTTATCCACTGTAAACATGCCATAGCTATTTTAGCTGTTCAGACTTCCAGCATGAATAACCTGGATTAAGTAAATCTTACAGATGTGACAGTCATGGAAAGGGTGGCCGGTATAAAGAACTGAAGAATAAGAAATGTGCACATCCTATATCATGCTGTGTCTTCAGTCTCTTACATACAATGACAAACCAGCATCCTCAAAAGGAGCAGCAACTAAACATTAAAACTAAACAGTTCTCCCCCCCCCCTTCTCTTCTTCTCCCTCTTATTCTCTCTGATTAAACCAATCCAAAATGGGAGACGGAAAAAAACTTACTTGTTTGGAACTGAGCAGGCACTGAGTGAAAAATCCGTCCAATTACAACTGACAAGATTGTCATAAGTGAAAGAGCACCCATTGATCCCAGAAGAACCTTGTGAAAGGTTTAAAACATAGTGAAAACAATTTAGTCCCTAAAGGATCATGATAAGACCTTAATATGTAGACATTCAAGAAGAAGTCTATGAAATAAAACTACCACAAACATAAGCTTACAAGTCATACCCCAAAGACTAAATTGATTGCTTCGAGTTTAGATTCTAAAACCAAAAGATTTAATAAATTTAAGAATTTATAAAAAAAGATTTTGCAGTCACAAGCCAGAACTAAAACAAATCTTTCAAATCTTTGAAAATAAGCTAAACTGGTTTAGCAAAATGACAGATCAAGGGAATGTTCAAGATAGTATCTATGCCCTTAACAAACAAACATGTGGTGTTTTATACTAGAAAGGAGACAGATGCATTGAAGTGGACGAGATGCATCTATAAAAAGACCACAGAAAATTCCAAGCAGTAAAAACCCCAATTTCAACTTTACCAATTATGTCAAAATCTCAATGGATTTTAGCCATTCCCAGTTGCTGGCCTTATAACAAACATGTCATTCTGTAATACTTCATGAAACCAGGAAAAAGGAACTGCTATTATTTGGCAGTTAACAAATGAGCAGCAAAGCTAATCAGTGCCAACTTATTCATCTACAATTTCTTAGGTTCTAAGTAAAAGAGTGAGCTAATAGACTTTTATAGATTTTCAGCTTTTTGTTTGCATTTATACAAAATGGCCATACTAATGGCCTCATTGAAAAAGTGAACTAAAAAAAAGCACTGATAATGAACAAAAATATAGCAAATAACAATATGTGCAACAAGACAAGTAGAAGGAACATAAAATATGAGGACGAGAAGTCAGAAGAGAACATACCAGTCCTTTCTCATATTGCATGGCCAATAGTGCAGCAATGAAAAATGTCTGGTCAAAACATAAAAAGTTAACTTCAGTCAGCCTCAGGCATAAAGTGGAATCCATTTATTTCTATTCTCTAGGTTTTTCTTTGGGAGGAGATAGGGAGGCGGAAAAAAAGGAAACTTCTACAGCAAACTCCTATGAAGAGAATGAGGTAAATAAAGTATTTTGAAATAATCAAGCCCCACCAGTTACTCTTTTACATCTTCAATAAACAGAAAGATATAGATTGAATTGGAAGTGCATTGTCAAACAAAGTCTTCCAGAAACTAACCCACAAGGCAATTGAAAGGACAATTAAAAAATTTTATTAATTGTGTGCGGGTTACCTTGTCCCCAATTTCAGAAACAAATATTAACGTGAATGCAGCAGTTAATCCTGACTTTGCAATTGCTGCTAAGATCGACAAAGGTCCACCTTTCACAAAGGCAATCAGTGAAAATACCAAAGCACATCCAAATAGCACAATAGCTATAGATAAAGGATAAGGAATTTTCCAGGGAGGTTTCACACTGAAAATCATGAAAGCAATATAAATGAGTGAGACCAAATTAAAGAATCCAATTCTAAACCATAAAACAAAAAAATTATAGTCCAAGGACAACAGTCAGATAACGTGCAAGATCATGCCATGTGAGCGGAAATTCAATCTAGGCTGTTCATTTTTAAGCATAATTGGGCCGTAAAACAAGTTTGGCTTTTGAAATTAAATGAATACTTGTTGATTACTTCAATTATGCATGACTTGCTATGCATAAATGGAGTATTCTCAACGTAGTACTTGTGAAAGCAGTGACATTACACCTAAAGGTTTTAATAACACATTATCTAGCACCTTCTACTATTAATAGATAGCAATTGAGATCACTCACATCTCTGATGAGTTGTTACTGGATGGACTGTTAACTACACTTTTCTGGTTGTCTGGTTCCTCCCCACCTTCATAGGCCCCAGATCCAATACTAACATTAGATGCCTGTGTTCTGAGTGTACCAAAATGAGAAGTCAACCTTGAGATCTCTCTGTATCTTACTGCAAACACAATAGAGAACATGTTTATTTATTCATTGAAGCTATACCTGCCAATAGGTTTCATGGTAATGCATTCGACAATAACAAAAACAGGTTTACCATGTGCAGAATAGTTTTTGAGAAATGGCCTTAACAGCCAAATGGGTGATGAACGCAACTAAGATAAAAGGAAACCTAATGCCAAACTGTTTCTAGATGGCTTAAGAAATTAAAATGTTTTCCTTGACAAAAAAGAATACAAAGATTATGAACCAGCATACTAGAGCACAGTAATGTGGAATATTAGATTTAATTCATGTCACGCTAATCACACTAACCAACCTTTCTTTTGCTGGATCTACTTTGTTAATGATATGTCCATACAATTTGATCTCTCGCCATCCATTATCATTCACAAATAAGTTAAATTAGCACATCAAATATTCTACCGTCTAAATGCTACTTACTTCTTCAGCTTCAGTCATCAATTATTTACTCCTTTAATTCCAACAAATACAAAAACATGAATAACAAAACAATCCACCCTTCTTAAGGGGAAAAAGGAAAAGTACCTGCCTATGAACTAAAGTCGTATACTCTAACTTATCCTAAAAGTAAATTTACTGAAATTAAGCCAACAAATTTCCAGGCAAAAAAAATTCTCGATTCTCCACATATTCTTCTACCCTTTACTAAGCAACAAGCAAATTCACATCAACCATAACCAAAGATTCAAAATTCAGCCACTCTTGGCCGTAATTCAATTATCAGCATTTATCACACATTCAGCTCCTAAATCTTAAACAAAAGCCAAAGAATGATAGATAAACTTACATGAAGGTGAAATGGATTTTCTTGATATACTAGCAAAACAAGGCAATGAGTACATCAAAACCAATAAAGGAGGTTTTCCCCTAGAAATGAATGGTGTTCTTTGAAGACTCAACCCCTGCATAGTTTCTTCTTCTTTATTTTTTTTTTGCCTTTTTTTTTCTGGGTTGTTGAAAGCTGCGTTCACCAATTCATTTTCAGGTCTGTTCTTGAACGGATTCTTGGCATTTAGGATTTGAACGACCAAGCTCTTGGGTTACCAGTGTAGATGAGTAGATTATTATTACTATTTATTAGAGACGCAAAGGAGATGTTTTCAGCTGCGGAAAGGAGTAGTTGACTACTGCCACGTGTGTAAATGGAGATAAAATGGGTTATCATTTTAAACGACGACGTTTGCTTCAGTTTATAGATGGGTTAAGTACTCTGACACCCCTGGGTTTTTCCATATCTACTATTTACTCTCTCCTTTTAAAAATTATATTAAAATATCCCTACAATTTAACTCTGTTGAACTAAAACGTCCTTCTATCTTAACAACTTTTTTCATTAGTCAATAAAGAAAAAAAATCAAAATATTAGTCAAAATTTTTAATTAATGACAGAGAAATTTCGTTAAACTAACATCTCCTCGATGGCACAAGTCTCTCTCTCCTTTTTTCAATCCCTTTTTTGACTTTATGGTATGTTCATTTCACTTTGAAAAAATCTATGAACTATATATGGATCTCCTGCTTTAGTCCACTATCAAAAAATCTATCAAAAAAATTATCACTGTATACACTCCACCACCACATGACTCAATCAAAGCAGCAAATATACAGAATAAAAATTTTCTTGCTTAGTTTATTGTTATAGTTGTCAATACTACAAAAAAAAAAAGTTAAATGTTTTGTTACAAAATAATTTATCACAACATATATTAAATTTATCACTATAAATATATTATGACAAAATCGATTTGTCAACATATTTTTTAAAATAACATTGTCATGTGTATTATGACAATTTATATTTTTATTATAATAGTATATAGTTTTAATAGCAAATATATTTATCACAATAAAATTTTTTTATAATGATAGAATTCTTTTATAACAAATAAGTTTGTCACAAAACTTATATCTATTTTAACTTAATATGTCTCATCACATTTCTGCCTCATGACTTGACCTCGTGTGCTTTACACATGTTAGTAAAAATGGTGTTAGCTTACCCTTGCCTACATGACTAGACTTTGATATCACTTTCAAGATCAAGATGCTTTTTCAATGGTCAACCATTTTTAAATTTTTTCATAATTAATATGTTTATTGCAAAATTTTAAAATATAATTGTTCATATTCTTTTGAAAATTAATTGATTACAGTAATGCGAATTTTAAATCATTTAACTTTATCATTGTGTAATTCTTAGAGTGCTCATTAACTCTCATATGATCAACAATTATTATTCAAAATAAATTTATTAAAAAGAAAGAAGCAACAAAATAAAAATATGAAATAGTAAGTTATTTTAGTCAAACTCAAAATGATTATAATATATTTAATTGTAAATTTAGATATGAAATATAGTATTCATCAATTTATAATTTGACGTCTAATAAAAATTTAAAACATCACGTTCAAATAGTAAAAATATCAATAATTTATTTTTAGATTAGAGAAAAATAATTTATTATTTAAAAATTTATTAGATATGCATATATTGTTTAACATTTATAAGAACATACAAATTTTTATGTTAACAAAAAGTAATTTTACATACTTAATTTGTAGTTTAATTTTAATCCTAAATATTATAAAAATTGAAATTAGTATATCAAAATTTGGCATCAGTATATATTTTTTTCATTTATTGTGACAAGCAAGGTTGTCAAAATCGAGATTTTACCCTAAAATCGGTAGAGGACCCTAAAATCGAAATCGTAAAATCGGATCGTAAAATCGTAAGATTTTACAACATAATAAAATATCATTTTAAAATATAATTATACATATATAA
>CATIWR010632978.1:0-33466 GCA_949677035.1 Omphalea diandra | reverse complement strand
GGCTGGTTTCCTATTGGTTGAAAGTTAAAAGTTTTGCTTTTAGTCCCTCTTCTTCACTCATTAAGCACTTTCATCCATCTCCTAATTCTTAGATACTCCTTATACTTTTAATTAAGCTCTAAAACACCATTATTTATGATACTATAACATGCACACAATATAAAATAATTTGCCATACAACTATACAAACACTACATATATGTTCAAGTGTCTCCAAATGCAATGGTGCTTCTAAATGTTTATTTATCTAATGCATATGCTCATGTGATATGCCAATGAATGTGGCTAGGGATGTTACAAGATATCACTTAACTTGTGGTCTCTAAATTGAGACCACAAAATAGAGGTCACATGTTTTGATCTCTAAATAGAGATCACAAGATAGAAACCGTATAATGTGGTCTCTAAATTTTCTTTAAAAAAATACGGTCTCTAAATAACGATCACATTATGCGCTCTCTATATGGTCTCTAAATAGTCTCCATAATCTCCCATAATCAGCATTTAACAACTACAAGGAGAAGATTTAAAGACCATTCGTCCCAAATTGTACTGATTTTTAGTTCAATCGGATTCATATATTCGACAATGAAGCATATTAAGAATTTAAAAAAAAAACTCACAAC
This sequence comes from Omphalea diandra, assembly GCA_949677035.1. NCBI lineage: Eukaryota > Viridiplantae > Streptophyta > Magnoliopsida > Malpighiales > Euphorbiaceae > Omphalea > Omphalea diandra. The sequence continues at coordinate 32,840 of CATIWR010632978.1, read as the reverse complement.
TAACAACTTTAATACTACTTATTGGACAATGAATTAAATTTTTATAGTATAAAATAATAACATTATAAATTCTTTAGTTACCACAAACTAAGTGGCCTTTAATGTGGTAACTAAATAAAAATCACTTAACTCTTGATATCTAAATTGAGACCATAAAATAGAAACTGCATGTTTTGGTCTCTAAATAGAGATCACAAGATAGACAATATAATATGGTCTCTAAATAGAGACCATATTATGTGGTCTCTCAATCGTCTCCATGATCTCCCATGGTCAACATTTAGAAACCATGAGGAGATGGATTTAGCAACCATCTGTCTCGAATTGAACTAATTTTTAGTTCAATCCGATTCAGATATTCGACCATAAAGCATATTAAGAATTTCAAAAAACTCACAACTAACAGCTTTAACAACACTTATTGGACAATGAATTAAATTTTTATTACATAAAATAATAAAAAAATGGCACATTAAAATTTGTATGTAAAACTATAAAAGATTAAAAAGAAGAAACTACGTGAAAATCTCTGAAAATCTTTACTATAAACATTTTAAAAAAATCTTCTTTAGATAATGGCTAAAAAATATATAAAATTATATACCAAAAAAAGAGATTGCATAAAATAATAATGATACTCAAAATATTTCTTAAGAAGACTTCAAAAATAATGATATTTTGATTTAAAACTATTAACTCTCTCTTCTCTTTATTTGTTTCTCTTAATTAATGGTGTAAAAATTTCTTGCATTTAAGGTCTTTACATAAACTTTTAAAATACATGTTATATCACAAACTATAAGAATTTTTTTAAATTTCAGTTGTGCCAAATTTGGAGCAGTAAATTTAGACTTTTTTTTTTAATGGTGCGAGTGAGAGTAATTTATTATATGATGTGTGCATCTGTCTTGAATTATTGATTTATTGACCATCTGTCTCGAATTCTATTGATTTTTTATTCAATTTGGTCAAGATAGTTGAACATAAAGTATATTGAAAAATTTTAAAAACCCATAACTAATAGCTTTAATGCCATTTATTGGACAACAAATTAAAATTTTATTGTATAAATAATAATATTATAAATTATTTAGTTATTTAATTACCGTAAGCTTAGTAATCTCTAATATGGTAGTTAAGTGGAAACCACTTAACTTATGGGCACTAAATTGAGACCACAAAATAGAGATTACATGTTTTGATCTCTAAATAGGGATCACAAGATAGAAAACATATACTGTGAACTCTAAATTTTCTTTTAAAAAATATGCTCTTTAAATAGCGACCACATTATATGATCTCTCTATGGTCTCTAAATAGTCTCTATAGTCTCCCATAATTAGCATTTAGCGACTATAAGAAGATAATTTAGAGACCATTCATCTGAAATTGTATTGGATTTCAGTTTAATCCGATTAAGATATCTGACAATAAAGCATATTAAAAATTTTTAAAAACTCACAATTAACAACTTTAATACTACTTCTTGGACAATGAATTAAATTTTTATAGCATAAAATAATAATATTATAAATTATTTAGCTACCACAAACTAAGTGGTTTTTAATGTGGTAGCTAAATAAAAATCACTTAACTCGTTATCTCTAAACCGAGACTATAAAATAGAAACCACATGTTTTGGTCTCTAAATAGAGATCAAAAGATAAAGACAACATAATTTGGTTCCTAAATAAGGATCATATTATGTGGTCTTTATATGGTCTCTCAATCGTTTCCATGATCATCCATAGTCAACATTTAGAGACCACAAGGAGATGGATTTAACGACCATTTGTCTCAAATTGAATTGATTTTCAGTTCAATCCAATTCAGATATTCTACCATAAAGTATATGAAAAATTTTAAAAAACTCAACTAACAGTTTTAATACCACTTATTGGACAACGAATTAAGTTTTTATTGCATAAAATAATCAATAAAATGACACATTAAAATTTATATGTAAAACTATAAAAGATTAAAACGAAAAAACTATGTGAAAATCTGTGAAAATCTTTACTATAATAATTAAAAAAAATCTTCTTTAGATAATGGCTGAAAAATATATAAAATTATATAACAAGAAAAGAAATTTCGTAAAATAATAATGATACTCAAAATATTTCTTAAGAAGACTTCAAAAATAATGATATTTTGATTTAAAGCTATTAATTCTCTCTTACACTTTATTTGTTTCTCTTAATTGATGGTGTATAAATTTCTTGCATTTAAGGTCTTTACATAAACTTTTAAAATGCATGTTATATCACAAACTATAAGATTTTTTTTTAAATTTCAATTGCACCAAATTTGGTGGAGTAAATTTAGACTTTTTTTTTTTAATGGTGCGAGTGAGAGTAATTTATTATATCCATAATAGGCAATGTTTTAAAATTAGATCCCAGATTGAATCAGTTAGTTGGTTAGTTTTTAATAAGATTGATTTGATTGGTCTGATTCAATAAAATAGTATTTTTTTTTGAAAAATACATAAATAGTATTTTAAAAATAAAAAATATTTAATATCATAAAGTAATGAAACCTATTTTTAAAAAATCAAATTTTAAGTAAAATAATATAATTTTTTAAATTTTTTTGACAAAATAATATAGTTTTAGATTGAATCAATTTGATTCGATTTTTTATTTTGATTGTTTTTTAGTTTTAATTGATTTTTTTGATGATCAGTTTTCAACACTAAACTGAACTAGACTATTAATCAATTTCTCAATTTAAAAGTCTGATAAGTCGATATAGTCCGATTTTGAAAAATTTGATAATTAAAAATAATGAAAAGATTATTTATTAATTTTTGACAAATGATGATGACAACAATACATGCTATGGAAAGTCTTGGTGTGTGTATATTTATATATATATATGGAACACCAACAATATTAGCACAACTAAGATCATGTTCTGTTTTTTTTTAATTATTAAATACATAGTTTTTTTTTTACTTTTGCATTCAATTTTTATAACTGTTTGCTTCAAATTTTATATATTTTTTATTCACTTTTGTATGCTAAGAAAAAAATGCAATGACTCAAACACGACATTGATGGTAACACTAATCATACTAGACCGTATTTGACTTATTATTTAGATACAAAATTTATTCACTTTGGTATAGAATATGTTCATTTTCTATGTATAATTTGAATACATAATTTTTTTTTATTTCAAATACAGAATTTGTTTAAATTTTATATATATTTGAATAAATTATATTTCTTATTTGTAGTTTTATATTACTCAGGACATCCAAATATTTGTTCATTTTATGTACAAAATTTGAAAAAAAAGAAAAAACTGTAATGCACAAGATCAAAATATTTTGTTCATAAAAAAAAAGAAAAAAATATTTGAATAAATTTTATTTCTTATTTGAAGAAAAGGAGAGAAGAAAATAACGAAAAACAACAATAGCACCCAAAACATCCAAATATTTTATTCATTTTCTATACAAAATTTGAAGAAAAAAAGAAAAGAAAAAATATTTGAATAAATTTTGTTTCTTATTTGATAAAAAAATTATAGCACCTAAGACATCCAAACATTTTGTTCATTTTTTGTACAAAATTTGAAGGAAAAAAATATTTGAATAAATTTAATTTCTTATTTAAGAAAAGAAAAAAATTATAGCACTCAAGATATTCAAATATTTTATTCATTTTCTGTAAATAATTTAAAGAAAAAAAGAAAATAAATATTGCAGCCAATGTACAAACATGGCTTTGAGTGCAATACCTAACATTTTCCTCTCTCTCTCTCTCTCTCTCTCTCTCTCTCTCTATGTATATATATATTCGTCTAAGGGTTGGATGTATAGTCAGGACATAAAAACGACTCAAACAATTTCCTTCCTTTCTCCTCCTCCATTTCTATGGCCTACTATATGTCATGACCTAATTTTTCCCGTGTCGGGGTCGACGCCAAGAATCAATCAAGGCTGAACAAGAATGCATGCATCCACCTCCGATATTCCCCAACTTAATGAAAGAAGATCAGTGAATTATCATCCTAGCATTTGGAGTCCCGAAGTTCATCGAGTCCTTCAGCACATTATTTTCACTAACCGATTAGGCTGTCCCGCAAGGTAATTTTGTTTTTTTTGTTTTCGAAGCTTTAGATTTGCCACAAACTTTTCTAGCTTTTCATTGCAGTACGAATTTTATGGCACCCGTTTGGAAGAGTTGACGCATGAGGTTAGAAGCTTACTAGTATCCACTAAGGAACCTTGTGCTCAAATGAAGTTCACAGATTCAATGCAACGACTAGGAGTTGCTTACCATTTTCAAGATGAGATCAAAGAAAGCATGACTGATCTTTTTGGACTAGGTGTTAACGGGGACCTTTATACAATCGCCTTGCAATTTCGCCTTATGCGAGAACATGGGTTTCCATTTAGCTCAGGTACAATATCATTTAGAGTGTATATTTTTCTTAAATTTTTTTTTGATAAATTAATAGATTTTCGAGCTGTGTGTAGTTAAATTCATAGCACTTTCAAACTTTAGTCAATATAAGAGAGAGGAATACATTAACGTCCATTTTATGGTAATGAAATGGTTTTGGGTTTAGCAAATGATCCCCTAGTAGGGGTGATGCCCCACAACCATGAGGTAGCGGGTTCAATTCTGACCATAAGTGTGGGTTCATTTAAAAATCCCTTCTTTCCTACTAATGCTAACTACTAACTAGTCTTAACCCCTTATGAAGTCATCTAACCACACGACACCGCTAAGAAAAGAAAAAGAAATGATTTTAGGTTTTATTATTTCTAATATTAACCATTTTTCGTTTTTTGATCTGTTTTGGTAAAAAGCAGGAGTCTTTGATAAATTCAGAAATGAAGATGGTAATTCATGGGCAGTTTAAGGGAGGATGTGGTAGGATTATTAAGTTTGTATGATGCTTCACACCTTGGATTTCCTGAAGAAAATGCTTTAGAAGAAGCAAAAAACTTTAGCAGTAAACATCTCAAGTCATCAGTAGGGAGGCTAAAGGACACCAACCTGGGTTTGGCTGATCAAGTACAACAAGCATTGGATGTTCCTCTTCATTAGAGGATGCTAAGGTTAGAAGCCAGAAATTTTATTGATGTCTACCAAAGGGATGCTACAAGGAAGTTGATTTTGGCAGATGACAATTTGGTCCAATCAGTTTATCATCAGGAGCTAAAGGAGTTGTCCGAGTAATATATTTTCACTTAGTGATCAAATTTAGTTTGCTTACATATATATATGAGAGACTAATAAAATAGTTTATAGGTGGTGGACAGCTTTGGGATTCAGAAAAAAGCTACAATTTTCGCGAGATCGACTGATGAAGAATTATTTGTGGGCGATGGGACTGATATTTGAGCCAAATTTCTCTAAGTGCTGGATAATTCTCACCAAATTTGTATGCATTTTAACTGCAATTGATGATATGTATGACATGCATGGATCACTAGATGAGATCGAGTTGTTTACAACTCTAATAAATAGGTATCTTTTTTTTTTTTTAAAAAAAAATTATTATATGCTTATCATTCAAGTGAGTACTAATATAACATAAATTATTATGCTCATAAAAAAAAAAGAAGAAAAAAATGGAGGCCATCAACATAATTTTTTTAAAAAATGAACATAAAGTTTTAAGATTATATTTTAAAATTTTAAAAGCTTTTCTAGTTTTTCTCTTGTGATCCAATGTATATTGCATGCTAATTGATTGTCTTTGTCTTTCTGTTTCATTTGAATAATATAAATCTAGGTCACATGTTAATTAGTGTCCTTCTATGGGGTGAAAGAGTAATTAAATTCTCTTATTCTTTAATCTTAATACAGATGGGACATTGGAGTTATTCAAGAACTTCCAGAATACATGAAGATATGCTATTTTGCGATGTTTGATTTTGTTAATAAGTTGGCTTATGATGTCCTGAAAGATGAAGGCTTGAATATTCTACCCTACCTTCAAGAACAGGGAATTGAGCAATTCGTGTGCCTTAGAATTCTAAAATTATGAGTTTGAACTCTAGTAAAAATCTAATTAACTCGAAAAAAAAAATTCCTTATTAATTTTTTTGATTTAAAATATCTCTTATTAATTAGTAATGCCTAAACTTCTTCTTCTTCTTAGATTGATAGGTGATTATATATTACGTTTTTTTAAGAGAGAAAGAAAAACTATATTATGTGTATGGGATATGGCAGTGGACAAATCTTTGTGAATCATACTTGGTAGAAGCAAGATGGTTTTGCAGGAGATACCCTCCAACTTTGGAGGAGTACCTAGGAAATGCATGGATCTTGGTGGGCGGCCCAGCGGCCATCGTCCATCGTCCATTCTATGATGTCACTGGAGGGTCATGTATCCCAAGATTCACTGCATTCCTTGAAGCGTGTTCGTGAGCTAATCTACTGGTCATCCTTAATCACCAGACTTGGTGATGATTTGGGGACCTCCCAAGTACTATCCGCATATTTCATTCACATATTATTCTGTTTATCGTCCATCGTGTAATATTGGATTTTTTTTTTTTTTTTGGTTGGTTCACTTATGGTGCTCCTCAAAAGGCAGAGAGCATGAGAGGTGATGTGACAAAATCTATGAAGTGCTACATGTTGGAAGAAGGTGCATCTGATGAAGAAGCGAAGGAATACATTAAGGGTTTGATAAGGTATTCTTGGAAGAAACTAAACAAGGAGAGTGAAAATGGCAATTCTTCTTCTCTTCCAATATCACTTATAAACTTGTCTCTAAACATTGCAAGAACTGCTCTTTGCATCTTTTAACGTGGAGATGGAATCCGGAAATCAACTGGGATAACCAGACATCGTTTAATCACATCGATAGCAGAACCAATCCCAATTGAATAATCTCATTTTATGTACTTCTGTTGATCAATTGATAGCTGAACCAATCCCAATTGAATAATCTTTGTGAATCATTTGAATATCTTTGGATGTTTGTTCTGCCACCAAGTAAAAAATTTTCTCTTTACCAACTGCAATTTAATAATAAAAAAATTATCTTCTTCTATTGATTTGCTAAAAGAAATCTTTACTTTCCCTTTGCATGGTTTTCACATTGGGTAGATTTATTGGATGTGAAAACTGACATAGAATATCTTAGTATTTAATCATAATACAACCAAAAAATCATAATTTTTCTTAAAAAAGTTTTCTTTCCCTAATTAGGTTTTTTTTTTTAAAAAAAAATTTATAGTAAGGGTATTTTTAAAGCTCTTATCATACTGTTAATGTATATCTTTTTTTGAATTGTAATATTTTTAATGCACTTACATTGTACGTAATTAAAATAATTATTAAATAAATAAATTTATTAATTTTATATTCAAATAAATAAAGATAATAAATTATGTAAAATTATAGACAATTAAACATTTTATAAAATACATGTAAAATAAACTAGTTAATATAATTTTTTATTAATAAGTGAATAAAAAAATAAATTTAAGAGAAAATGATGGAAAACTAAACAAGAATTATACAAAATAAAAAAATTAAAGAAATAATATCAATAAATAAATAAGATGTTTTTATCCATCATCATCAATATACATATTTATTGTAATAATTAAAATATTAAAATAATATTATGATAATATTTTTATTTATAATATATTTAAAAGAAATTTAATGTATAGAGAGAAACACTTTTTTATAAACTACATTTCTAGTATAATTATTTTTTTTTGTACTTTCATTGTCCATGCAAGAAAGATGCCATTTCTTTATCTGTTAGACTGATCATAGGCGCTTTGTAGTGCAATCACTATATCTTAAATCTTGATAATGAGATATTCAAAGAGCTACTTAAATTGTCTAAAGAAGAATATATACTGTAAGTAATGCGCCAATCACATTACCATGTGAAGCGGCTAATGGAAGAGTACACATCATTCAACAAGATGGAAATATGAATCTAGAGAAAAATTTGTCCCTGCCAAGTGCTAGTTCTTACTGCTTATCGCTATGTCTTTTGTATAAAGAAGTGATCAACCAGTCAACTTCTTGTTTCTGCCTGTATCTGAATATATTAAATAATTGTAACCTATAATTTTTTGTTTGTACATTAATGAACCATAATTATTTTCATTTATTCCCCTGATAATATAACTGGGTGAACATATAACTTTTTTTTTAATGTTCTATTGATATTAGGATAGGATATTTCTTTTTTTATTTAAATATTGTGAGGTTTAAGTAATTTTTTTTGTTCAGTCTGTGTTATATTCAACGACATTAGAAATAAGAAATAACAACAAAAAAAAAAAATATAAGTTTGACTTAGAATATTTTGAGTTTTCACGTTAGTACTCTATTTTTTCTTCATATTTTATGTATGAATTTATTTGCATGTGTCTTTGAAATTGATGAAAAGTTTTTAACAAATGAAAAAATCATTGACAAAAGGAAATTGACTATCATATTTAAATTTGGTCTGTCTCATGCAAAATATATAATATATAACACTAAATAACTCATATGAGGAATCAAGGTCTTGGAAAGCTACCATAAACTATTCAACCGGTGGGAGCTCCATTTTTACTTATTGAAGTCTCACATGAATCTCAATCCCCATTGGACCATGGGCCACATAATTGTTCTTGAATCTTGATGGGCAAACATTTTAGGCCTTGGTTACGACAGCAATAATAATTCCTGGCCAGCAAAATTTTCTTTCTTGCTCTTAGGTTTATCAAGGATCATAGATATTGTGGCTGTGGTTCACAAAATCTATAAGCCACCCCCCACCAGCATGCTAGGCCCTGACTACACAAAGCAAATAGGCACCCTGTACCCAACTCATTCATTTCTATTGCCTCTATATGCTACAAGTTCTTATTAATATTTCAGTGTCTAAAGAAAAACAACATGATCAGTCTCAACAAGCTCATTAAAATGACAAGAAAGTAGCTGCAATAAGGCCAAAAAGAATCTCATTGCCAAGAACACTTCACAGTTCAGATTCATCTAGTTGCAGGTCACTTTGATGTTTATAGTGGTGATGAGAGATGGTTGTTCTTCCTTTGGAATACTTGAACAACAGCATTATTAGAGAGCTGTTTAATTTGGCAGAAGAAGAGTTTGCACTTCAAAGCAATGTCCCTATCACATTGCCATGCGATGCAACCTTCATGGATTATGCAATTTCTTTGATCCAAAGAGGAAATGTAGCCAAAGATGTTGAAATAGAGAAAAGGCTTTGCTCATGTCTATAGCAACTACCAGACATTGCACATTATCTTCATATGTGAATCAAGAACAGACCAACCCACAATTCCTTGTTTGTACCTTCAAAAGGATTTATGTGCTAATTTCTGACTTGCTAACACAATTAGTCCAATCTTAATGGACTGTTTACATATCATTAATTTTATTAATTACTTGTTTTTTTCTTTTTGAAACATATCACTTGCTTTATATTATATTCAATATTATCGATTAAACAAATATGAGATGATGCAATTATAAACGCTAAACTGTATAAAATGTGAAATAACAAATTAAAACTTAATCTAAGTACGATTTTAGGATGATTATGCTTTCAAAAAAGTACTATTTAACAATAAAATTAAACGACATGGAACATTTCCCTCCCTGTGGCAACGACATGTCATTTTTCAACAACCCACTTCCGCCTCCAACACCTCAACTCGTCCGCTCAGTCACGTGCGATCTCCATCTTCTTTTCCCTCTTCCCAAACAGGAAACCGATCGAAACTAATCACCTGAAATAACAACTAAATCTCAAAAGATCCAACCTTTTTTCTTTTATTGTTCGAATTACAAATGAAACATTTCTTTTTACTCCTTATTTTTTACTCTATTATTCCTTTCTCCATTGCGAGAGAGGGAGAAAGATCCTCTATTTTTCCTTCAGGTATATCTCCACGCGCATCAATGGTTTATAATCATTAATCTTTTTGGATTAATAGTAAAGAGATTATCTTTATTTTGCTTTTTTATTTTCATTTGACTGGAAAATTGATCAGAGATTTCAAAAATTTTCATTTGCCGCCTTGGTGCTCTTCTTATGCAGGTTTCGCCAGGCGGTTTCTGGTTGAGGATAACCAATCTCAAGCAAGGTATCGATTCATTTATAATTATTTATCTTAATTTATAATTTATTTATTGATTTTATCCTGTTTTTAAGATGTGTGATGGAAAGAGTTTGATGCTTGATTGATATGCCAATGTTTTGTGCCATAGTTTTGGCGATAATCCTTGACTAATAGTGATATCATTTATGATTACATGTATGCTTAATTTTAGTTTATATATTGACTTATGCTGTTTTGAAGATGTAAGATGAAAAAAGTTTGATACTTTGATTAACATGGTAATGTTTTGGGTGGCAGTTTTGATGATAAGGCTCATGGGTACTTGACTAATGCTGATCTTGAGAAGGCTGTGATGGAATTTGGGGCGAGATGCAGCATTATTTCTAGGATTTATAGGTGATTACCATAATTAAGGGTTTTTATGTTCCGTTTTTGTTTTTGGATTTAAGTTGATTAATTATGCTGATGTGTGGTTTTTGCTTCTCTCTTTGAGGGATTCTTGGAATGGGTGATCAGTATTGGAAAGAGTGTGAATGGTGTTCCTCTGGTAATGGTTCACTGAAGTTAGTTCTTGGCTTTCTCTTTTTTTAATTTCATGTCTTTTTCTTGACTTGTAATTTTACGCTTCTCAGTTGGGTGTTTCTTTATTATTCTTTTTTCATATTTTTGGCTGTAGTGGGTTATAGAGATATCTGACAAGCTGGGGGCAGAAGAGCTTGAACCTGCATTCAAGGTAAATGATAGAATAGAAGCCTGCAATTTTCTTGTCCTTTTTTTTTGTTTTTCTGATTCTTGACAATTTTTGGAACTTTAATTGTTGACTATTAGACTGTTTACTTGAACTTAAGTATCATGCATTTTGAAATAAAATCCACCTCTCCCTAAGCTTCCCCTTTTTAAAATCAGACAGAAGCTTATAAGGAAAGTGACCAGGTTAGTGGTTTGGGTTGACTAAATTTGTGATGCAATATTGAAGGAAATAAATAAGGAAATTTATTTGCCTGAAGTTTGATGATATGAAAAAATCATGAATTGGATTTCTAAAGCTGATCAGAGCTTTGAATTTGAGATGCTGCCTCCTGTAGCATCAGTTGATGCACCATCAAGGACATTGAAATGGTACCAGAGCAAAAATGGATTTTTTTAGGGATAACTGTGCATGAAGGGCTTGAACTATGCACGACAGTTTATTCGAGTTCCCAGAATTTTTGTTTTCTTTTTTCTCAGTTGAGTCTAATTTGACATCGAGTTAGGCAATTTTAATCCAGTTATACCTTAATTAGTGTTCTTAAAAAGTTAAGTGAATCTTGTAATTTTCAATTCCGACATCCTTAAAGTTTCAAGGACTTCATGTATTATAAATTTATAATGATCTTGCTCTTTTTTTTTTTTTCATTACAAATTTGTAATTAAATCCGAGTATTTGTTTTGTGAGTATAGAGGATGGAATTGCTTTTGTTTGGAAGTGCATCCCTTTGGGAATATTTTAGTTATAAATTCTTTTTTCCCCATAATCTTCATTTTGAACAACTTGAAGTCTGGGTACTTTATTTTGCAGTTTATTGGAAATGTGCATGGAGATGAACCTGTAGGTAGCAAACTTCTGATACGTCTTGCTAATTGGATATGTGATAATTATCTGAAGGATCCTTTGGTATTTTCCTTTTCATTTCACTTTCATGTTAAGGCATTTAATTTCTTATACTGCCAATTATTTGATTGCGAATGGATATAGATGTTTCATGAATCAACATTCATGCAAATGCCAAGTAATTATTTCTAGTGCTGATATGGTTCATTATAATTGAGTGAATTGCTTGAAATTTTCATCTGTATCTTTATAGGCCAGATTATTAGTAGAAAATGTTCATCTTCATATACTTCCATCAATGAATCCTGATGGATTTTCATTGAGCAGGCGTGGTAATGCAAACAATATTGACCTAAATCGAGATTTTCCAGACCAGGTATAAATTTGTTGCTTCATTTTTAAATTTTTTTTTTTATTTTTCATTAATCTGGACTAAACCATAAAATTGTAAGTATTAGACTATTTATGATGAGAAATCAAATCCAATATTTCGGACCTATGAGAGCTTGCATTATACCATCTTATATTGCGAGTTACAAAACCTTAATGATATTGTGGATCACTTAGAATTGCAACCCTTTTTAATTAGGTTATCAGAATACTTTGATTCGGGATTTATGATTTTTAATGGATAAGACATTAAGTTTTATAATGTATTTGCATAGAAATTCTTTGCTTGCATTCCTTTGTTTTTACAAGAACAGAAGATCTAGAAAGGGGAAGAAATTAAAAGGTGGAGAGATTCAAAATTTTCACTGAAGTAGTTGTGTAGGATTAAATTTGTTGTTCTGGCATAACCTTTTTTGTGTAGGTGAAGATTGAAATCTATAATTTGTACCAAGATGGATTATTTTGTTTTAAAAGTCTTCAGAAATCATCTTATCTGTTCAAAGTGCTTACAGCTTGGATTAGATTTTGTAGTAAAAAATGAGATTATCTAGTTATCATGTGATGGAATGTTCCAGTGATTTTCTTTGCTTGATATACTTTTTGAACTTCTGGAAAAGATATTGCTCCTAGGCTTGATTGATTTTACTAATTTTCCTTTGTTGAAGTCTGATGATAAATTGCTGTTGACCAACACAAAATTGCCAGTTCTTTCCTATGAATAACAACATAAATGCACGTCAACCTGAAACAAGAGCAATTATGAATTGGTTGAGAAAGATACATTTCACAGCATCTGCCACTTTGCATGGGGTAAGATTTCATCTTCTTCTGATAAGAATTGGTAAAAAGTACATACATTTTATACCCATCTGATATAAAATACATGGTTTTCTTTTTATATCATATGTTAATTTCCAATTAATGAAGTGACAAAATCATTTAGTGGCATCCCTGAAATATGTCTTCTTGTTACCTTCTGTTTGTTCTCCTAAGAAACCTGTTATTTTAAATTTTGATGTCTACTTCAACAAAATAAATTAGTTATTACTGAATCCTTCACTCACCTTTTCGTCTTCCCTTTTTTAAGAACTGTTTTTTTTTTTTTTGGTGTCAATTTGTAATTATTGTTTTTGTGCTTTTTTTGAAAAAGTGGGCTTTCCTACAAATTTGGAAGATTGGTTGAACTTGAAATTTACACGGTTTGATAGGAATGAGCTTAAAGGACATAGGGCTGTATTATGTTTTGCTGATTTGTGCATTTGGTTGGAAAGGGATACTAATAGTTTTTAGGGTTCAAGCTTTGCCTGTATAGTTGTCCTGAGATAATTTTTTGGTTTTATGGGCTTCTGTACTGGTGTAGTAAAATCACTGACATCCAACTAGATTGGTGAGTTCTCTACTATGTTGACTTCTTTTCTTTTGCTTCCTTATATGGTTTAGAGGAGGTTACATCATCCTCCTATCTGTATTTATTTCTTCTTTCTCATCTATAAAGAAATTCTTCTTTTATAGAAAAAACCAAAAAAGTTAAAACACACACAAATGGGCACTTGTATGCGAAATAGCAAGTCATCTGTCCTATACAAGGCATGCCTCAAAGTGGCCATCAAAATCTTGAATATAAATGAAAATGGAATTCTGCTGGACCAAAATTTAAAATACCGTGCTTATTTTGATTTGTTTGCTTATATTTCTGTTGCTGGTTTGACTAATACAGCTTATACCAGCTTATTCAGAAGATATGAAAGATTTATTAGCTGGTATTTTGATATGTATTTGATAATATATAGCTGCTGATTTAACCTTGCGTAATGGATTCTTCTTAATCATGCTTATTTCTATCCACAGGGTGCACTTGTTGCAAATTATCCATGGGATGGTACAGAAGATAAAAGGTAATTATCAGCACTTATGATATGTCTTCAATTGCATGTAGATACACATCTATAAAGGACTTTGTATTGTGAAGGAAAAAAAGGATATTTACTTAGGTCCTTTGCATTATGTACTTATAGTTGTTAGTTATAGTCTTATCTCTTTGGGGAGTATTAGACTGCCCCTATATGGAACATGCTCAGTAAATTTATCTCCCATGTATGTTCATATTGTCTTGCATGTTTTTATCATTTGGCCATTGAATGCTCGTCTATTGGATGCCTTATTGGTCCTTATCGCATATTTATAGCATTGTCATTATTTTGATGCGGCTTTCATGCAATTCTTCCCTTTTATTCTCTGATGTCTATATTTTGGGCTTGGTGTGTATGACTGTATGTTTCTTGTGGTTTTGACATTGGCCATTACATAATTTTTGTTAATTTCTTGAGGTGATGTAATAATGTCAGTTTCTTCTATAGTATGTGATTTTGGCTCTCTGATGCTCTTGCAACAGCAAAGAATTTATTGCATTTTGAATGCTCACACTTCTCAGGCATTGATGTAGTGTCAGATGAGTCATGGTTTTCATTGCTTGCTTTATCAACAGTTTAATATGATACTTCGAAGTTGTTAAATTGTTTGCTGAGTTACCTTAGAATATAATTTTCATTTATGGTGTGCCATGGACTTCTTTTCCTTCTTTTCTTCATTTTGCTTCTCTGATGTCGCAAAACAATTCCAGGAGATATTACAACTCTTGTCCTGATGCTGATACATTCCGGTTCATGGCAGCTATATATAGCCGTTCCCACCATAACATGTCTTTAAGCACAGAGTTTCCTGGAGGAATTACAAACGGAGCATCTTGGTATGGCAGTCTTTCTGTTGTTTTTTTTCACCTCCCATGTGTTACTCAGCTATCTGAATCAGAAGCTGCAGGTACCCAATATATGGTGGAATGCAAGACTGGAACCATATACATGCTGGCTGTTTTGAATTGACCTTGGAGATCAGTGACACAAATGGCTTAATGCGGATGAGGTTTGTATTCTGATCGTATTGACCTGTAATTTTCATAATTTTCAGCACATTCTTGCATCCCTCTCCTTCTCCACTTCTTTTGCTCCCTTCTTTTTCATATTTGTGTAGTTGACTAATTTCTCAATTCATTTCTGGCAGCTTCCCATATTTTGGGAGTATAACAAAATGAGTTTATTAAATCTCGTAGCCAGCCTTGTGAAGGTAGGTTACAGTTTGGTAGTTGAATTTTTTTTTGCTATGCAGGGGCTGCTTTTCTTTTTCTCCTTTAAATGAAAGTATCATTCTATATTAGTTTTTGGTACATGAAGAGTCATGGGAACGAATTGTTTAAACATGCCATTCCAAATATTTCTTTTTCGTTGATTTTTGTGTTCTGTCCGATCATTCATCTGTGCAACTTGTATTCATAAAGACAGGAGTACATGGAAGGATATTTTCATCTGATAGAGGGAGGCCACTACCAGGCAGAATCATGATCAAGGGAATAAATTACACAGCTGAACATTTATTATTACGGTGTTGTCATTCAGGTCTGAGCTGGTTTGCCAGCAATTTGAATGATATAAACCTCTTGTTAACCAGCAGGTTTCAATGCTACCATGGTTGTCTCATTGAAAACAGACATGTTACCTTCCTCCATCAGATCAAGCTTGGATTAGAATTGGCTTTCATTTTTGGCGATTTGGCTTGCAAGAAATGCCATTCTATTTAATGGCAAACTTTTAGATCCTATGACCATAGCCCACGAGGGGAAAACCTTAGCAAATGAATTCATAGCAGCTAATTCATTTACAGGTAGTCACATGTTATGATTGTATCGTTATTACCTCTTCATTGCCTGTTAAAACAATAAGATGTGTTTGGCACTCTCTCTTTCTTTTCTCTGAGTGGTGAAGCTTATACATCTTTGTCTACTAGAAAGGGAGATGCTAATTTCTCTAGGCTATCTAACAAATAAATCATAGGTAGCAAAATATGGGGTTTTGTCAAAGGTCTGACCTAGACCCACCAACATGAATTTAAATCATGGTTGCAATCACAATTGCAGTCTTTAACGTAACTATAACTGTAAACTGCTATACAATTTTTACGTGAAAAATTATAAAATGTTACAAACTAAGAAATCTTTCATAATTCGCTAAGATTATGACTTACAACTAACTAATGAACATAAATTTTTCTCTTTAATTTTTATGAAGAATTTTTGAAAGATAAGCTGACTAAGTTTTGGTTTGGTATGAATGTTGGAAGAAGAAAAGAAATAAGAGGAATGAAAAAAATTTTTTGCTCTGTTATGTAATGATTATTATGGGTTACAGAAATTTTTCGGCCATTAAATAATGGCCATAATGGTAACAGAGGGTAAAAATACTGTTATATAACAGCAGTTAGCCCACCAATAATGTAGGCTGCGGTTGGGAAATTTTTGGCTTGTCTACCAAATAAAGTACTTTTTTTATGTATAATTGGTCAATGAAATAGTCCCCAACTTTGGTTAGGATTTTGCCCACGTGAAAAGTTGGTCTAGGCTGGTCCTTGACCTGCTGAAAATAGCTTCCACTTGGCTATTTATATCTATCAAGTTTTATAATTCAATTATCTAGATCAGAGGTCCATAATCCTGTTTCAGTACAATATGATATATGATGCCTTATGCTACAGATGTAGTTACCTGATTGCTGTTGATTGATTCCCTTGGATGCATTGTTTAAGCATTAGAAATTATGAATGTGATGTCAAGTCAACATATATAGTTATAAATCCATGCTTCAGTTAACTGAAATTGTATGTTTGACAGAGACAACATAATTAGATAGTTTGGAATTCTGTTAGAATTAGTTTGATTTCATGAACTCTTAATTATTTTTCTCTATCTCATGGGTTGTTTGATAGCCATAATCTTTGTGTATATTGCTGTTTTAGTCATTTGACTACAAAGTCAGGCAGAATATCCAATTCACAATTTTGTAAATTTTTGAAACCTATGAGTCAGTCCTCCAGGAAATGTTTCTGTATTACTTGGGAAAATTTTGGTGAATTTTAATGCTTTGTTCCTAATGTGTTCCTTTGCAACTCCTTAACTGCAACTGATAGGTTAAAGCTGGCAGGGAGTTTGCTGATTACCATCGCTTGCTTACACCAGCACAGAGATATGAAGGTATCCATGTTGTGCACTGATCATCACTTTAGGTTCCTTTTCATGGTTGAAATTTATCCACTCGAGCAAAAAGAAATCTTTTGAAAGCATTTTAAATGGACTTTTGAAAGTTGTCTGTTAAAATGGTGTAATAACTCTAGGATACTCTGATGGATTGGGTATTTTAGATGACAATCTGTTTGCTTGCCTGGCCAGAGACATATGCAGAGAAGGCATCCATGATATTAACAGAACGAAAAGATAAATAAACAATAATAAAATCAATTGGTACATTTCTACATCAAGAAGTGAGAACTATTAAGAACAGTGAACTATGAAGCATAGTTAGAATTATGAATCTCATGAATCATAAATGTAGGACTGATCTCAACTGGTACACCTTAATGTAATTTAAGTGGGAGTTGAATGGTTCAATGCCTAGGCCCTTCTTGTAGTAAGACAAATAAAGAATTAAAAAAAAACAAAAAAACAAAGAAAACGTAGCACTGAACTTGTACCCTTTATTTTCTCTATACAGAAAGCAACAGAATGTAAAATCTTTTGTTAAAATTCTTTCACTTAGTAATTAGTGATTATCCTATAGTTTGATCATATTCTAAAATCTTCCTTTGTTCATAATCAGCATGATTATGCAGGATTGATACTATGTAATTGGTTTTATGATTCCAAATTTCTGATGTTTATGTGACTTATGTGTATGCTTAATGGTGCAAACAAAGAGGCAATCACTTCAGAGATTTCAAAGCAATCTCCCTCCACATTTATATTGCTAATATTTCTAGTAAGAGTGTATCAATAATCTTTTAATACTGGAAGTTCTGCCTTTTATTCTCTTCAAAAATTTTGGAGAGCTTTGAGTTGCACAAATTTCAATTTAGCTTGTGTCGCTGAATTTCTAGTATATTTTGTATTCGCCAAGCTCAAAGTCCTGTTGTGCTTTCAAGTTTAGCTGTATTTCATCTAGATGAACCAGCTAGTTATGTTTCCGGAGTCAATTTTGATTTCTCTGTGGCAAATGTTTGTAGTTGTGGCTTCTATGCCTGGGTATAAAGCGACGATGACGTGCATCTCTCTAGGAGAAGCGGCCATGACTGTAGACTTTATTCTTGATCCAGAAGTCGCACATAAGGAGAATCTAAGAAGCATCTATGATTGCAGCTGTGGTGGACAGTCGGGGCTCGAATTCTTTTGGGGGTTTCACTTGGATATTTATATTATTTTCATTATCATTTTAGTGTTCCTTTGCCTTATATTAATGAGGAGAATGAAACGGAACGTTTTGAACCATGGACAGTTATCAAAAATTCAGGTATGAGGTGCTCACTTTAACTTGCACCTAATTGTTGTATTTTTCACATAAAAAGTGTACGCCTTTTTTGTCGTTTTTCATCTGTTATAAAGCTTTTGCTAATTTGTTTTTCTCATGCCAAACATGCTACTTCATATCTGTGAACAAAACTCTAGAGATTAACTTTTATATTTAACTCCAGATAAATGTTACTTCCAATATTTTATTCACTTTCTTCAGAAATAGGCAATATGTTATATTTAAGTTATAAGTGTGCTCGAAATCCAGCAAGAAATGGAGCAGCCCTCCTAAAATTTGTTGTCTTGCTTGGTGTTAGTGTGATTTTGAATTGGCTTTCCAATTTACTTGCTACGAAAATTTAACTAGTGAACTCAATGTCTTAGTGCTTTTAAATACGCAAAGATGAAACAAGTCAAGCAGAAGAATATGCTCTGTAGCAGTTCACTTCCTGTGAAAGTTTAATGTTCTGTGGTACACATAGATACTGTTTCCGTATTGTGAATCATATGATTAAAAGTGCTACATGAATGAAGTAAACCTATCATCATTCGTAATGCCGGTTCATCTTTAGTGGTTCTGGGTCTGTAGAAATCACTGTAATTGCCATTAAAAAAGTGGCAACTTTTGAAAACTGCTGTAGTTCCGCAAAAAATTCAGATTCAAGGTGGCAGCTGATGAGGACTCCAACCTGGTTTTTTACCCTATAGAATCTTTGGAAGCAGAGATTATATAGGTGGTTAAATATCCTACTAGGAATACTATTATGTTCATATTGTTTGCTCTGTTAATTCTGCTTCATTTTCATCCATATGTGAGAATACTTTCACTGAAGAAAATTATTTACATTTTTCTGATTTAGAGTAGAGAAATGGTATTGGGGAAAACTAAAATACAATCACCTTCCATTGCTATTTGGCCAGCACTCTTTTATTGCAGTATGCATATCAAACAAGCACTGCTATGCTACCAATAATATGTGAATATAGAGCAGGTCAATATCCCCTAAAACGAAACTAATATATAAGCCACACGTCAATAGACATGACCTCTTCAAATAGGCAATATTGGTAAGTATCCATATTGAATAAATACTGTCAGGTCAATAGAGATGACCCCTTCAAATGCGACGGATTCACAAGCCCCCAGGTCAATAGACATGACCTCTTCAAATAAGCAAATATACGTCTTAACCATGACCCGTATGAGGGATAGAGGAATATACTAGAGAAACATGTCAATAGGACATGACCTTTGCTTATACAACTATATCACATTCTTCACATGCTTTTCAGTCTGTGTTCCTCAGAGATTAATTGGTTTAGCTTGTGAAGCAACAAATCGAAATCATCTTGGCTTCTGAGGAGGCTGAGACGCACATATCGGTCTTCAATACCAAATATACCACCTTGACGACCAGTGATATTGCCTGCTTGCAGGACTACGTGACAGTGTTTATCTTCTTCTCTCTCACACTTCACCCATGCATAAGCTGAAAAATGAATTTACCGCTGTTACATGATTGCCAATACCAGCTTGAACTCAACTAACTCCAATCACAAGAAGTTTATCGAAATGATTCCTGACATATACTAGAGCCTACACATTCTTGAGTGTATGCAATACTTATCAGAGACTTACCTGGTGAAGCTTCCCTGATTTTTTTGAAATATGTACAGTATAGAGGCGATATTTTCTGGAGGGAGAAGCGTTTCGACATTGATATTATGTTGCTTAATCTTTCCCATCGTTTCCTCATCGTTTCGTGTCCAAATTCAAAAAGATCCTTTCCTCCTCCTTGGAGGGCCACTTGCAAGAGCTTCAAAGCTCTTAGCTGACTGTCCCGAGAAACTCCAATTGTACTTATGGACATAAAATATGTTATTCTTTGATAGATGGCCTCATCCTTTATCACTGCCCAACTGTACAAGGCAACAGAAAGACTATAAATAGTAGGCTCGTAGTTTCAGTGTCCCTCAGTTATCAAACAGGAGTTTTAGTTCACTCGTCATGCAGCAAACTACTTGTCGATTGTCCAAAAAAAAAAAAAAAAAAAAAAAAGAAGAGGATTTTTCAGCTTATGAGAGATTTAGCACTTAGGCATCTTACCCAAATCTAGAGCCAGCATGACCGGTAAGCTTGGAGATTGTAAATATCATGACATCTCCATTTGCTGGAGCTGGAATGGCTGTGAAATGAGGCCAATAATAGGCATGATCGTGAATTACTTTGACATTTTGGCCTTGAAGAACTGGCTTCTTGAGCTGCCCATCAGGGTTGTTTGGTGAAGTTACAATCTCAATAACATTTGCACTAGTATCTGAAATGTTTTTCCATAATGCCGCATCCCCTTGAAACTTGAAATCCTCCGACCCAAAATAATCTGCCTGATATTTATACAACTGCAAGAATTTAACGTGCTCATGGTAACTATGCTTGATCACTTCAGTGACGAGAGAAGTTTTTTTTTCTTTTTGGAGAGAAAAGATAGAGGAAATTAAACCTTCATTTAAATCAAGAAACGAAGAAAAGATAATGTAATATCAATTCTCAACACCAAGAATGCAAGTTCAAGAAATAAAAAAAAAGGGTACTAGTACCAACCGCGTAATAGGGGACTGAAGCTACAACTCCGGCGGGTGCAGAAGAGGAGTTATGATCTAGGGATAAAGCATGAACTGCAGCATGAAGGAGTTGGGTTGACCCAGCACCAAAAAGAATGTATCTTCCTTGTGTTTCTGCATTTCCTACAGTAGCATGGATCTTACGGATGCGACTCTCCAGTTCTTGTGAGATATAAGAACGATCATCGAATTTGTAGCTCATCCTATGCCATCCTGCTACTACAAGTGCGCTACTGGCTGCATGCTGCATCCAGAAGGGCTCCAAGAATAATGGATCTCCACTGTCGCATAATTATTGAACATTTTGATTAATCAAGATGGTAATAAACCCCTCAAAAAAGATAGAAGAAATGCAATCACAAAATTCATATTAATGTGTGCAGATACATCAATCTATATATATATTTAATTATTTTATTTACAATTTAGTTGCTCAAAATATTATTACTATTATATATGGTTTATTACTTGCAATATACTTGCTTGAAACTCATTTACTTCATTCAAAATCTTTTGAAACTCATTTCTTCACTCTCTCATAGAGCTCTCATTCTCTACTTTTTTTTTTTTTTTTCTCTCTTTTCTTCTCTCACTCAATTGGTGCATCATTGTTGTACATATGGATTTTACTTAATTGGTGTATCATTGTTGCACATTTGAGTTTTCATTATTTTATCACCTGTCACTAAACCTTTAAACCTATTAAAATTGTCTACTCTTCCTCTCACGCTCTCCCTACTTCTTTTTGGTGCATTGCTAAGGTGTAATATTGTATTGTCATCAACATTTTAAGAATCCAAGCATCTACAATGTGTCTTTCTTTTGATAGATAAAATTTTTTACAAGGGATGGAAGTTCCAAGGTTTAATTTTGATGTTTGAGAGACAAATATATAATAAGTTGAGCTATTATCTTATATTTGTTAGCTTCCAACATTCCAAAAAGAGTATAGCAGATGATAGATATTTACTTTGGATAAAATATTTTAAGGATAATTCTAGTATTTATATTATATTGCTAGGTTGAGGGAATGGGAATGACAACCATGCCAAATTGACATGGTTTATAGGAGATTGTGGCTATCAACTAGTCCTTAAGGATTTTCATCTTGCAAAATATGGAATGTTATTAAAGATCTTTGATTTTATATGGGAGTAAGTTAAAAGGAGGTAAAAAATGGAGTATTTATTAGTCTTATTTACAAGTTTTTTTTATGTAAATAAAAATAAATTGAGATTAAAAATTTACATCTATTTATTTCTAAATTCATTTTTCTTAACTCTCAAATTGAGGATTAAAGAGTGAAATATAAAGACTTTAAATAATTTACATCCATTAACATATTTTAATTAATCTCATTTGCATTCCATTCTACACAAATGAATCCCAAAAACAATCTCTGAATCTGATTATAAAACTCTAATTGAACTTCTCCAAGGCTAAATAATTTAAAAAATCTGGCTTTTTTTTTTTTAAAAAAAAGCTTGATTTTAACGACCTTGTTGATATTTAAAAAAAAAAAAAAAAAAAAAGTAAGCGAGAGTCATGTGCAAGATTGGATTGGATAGTGTTAGATTTTCCCACTTTACTTTATTATATAATATAGAATATTGGATGCAATCAAATCAATAATGTCAGCAGCCTTTAGTGGACTAATTAATAGCGTCTCGTCTTTTTAAGAGAATGTGGCTCAGTTGTTTGTTGTTGTCGTTGTTATAATACCGACAAACAAAGAGTCCTACCATTGCCGATAACACAATGACCAATCACAAACAGAGAAAAACAAAAATCAAATTCTTCATATTTTCAGACTCATATCCCTGACGTTTTATTAAAGTTTAGCTTTGACTTTTAATTGAGCTTGCTTATCACATAATTTTTAATTTTATCGATTCAATTTGATTTTAAAAATAATCATTAAAATCCCATCTGAATGCAAATTGAGTTTGAATGAATTGTTGGGATCCAGAGGCTTCAATCCAAACCTATCAAGTATCTATAACAATGTTATAGTATAACCACAGACTCGTTCTAAACCCCTTTAAATGCTATCTAGACTCATGTTCATAGATTCAGATGGGATCGATTATCCAAAACTAAACAATCCATCACACACTTACCGGTTCGTTGGAATATAATATGAACATTAATTCCAGAAACTCTAGGCTACATACGTAAGACTCAATCTATTTAACGCTTGCCACCCAACTTAATTAACATTCTTTCAAGTTCCGGTACCAGCTTCAAATCTGTGTTCGTGTGTAGCTATGTAAGGAAGTATATACAAGTACCTATCAGCATCTGCAAAGCAATCAGGGTAGAACTGAGAACAGTCAGGACCCCCATAGCAAGTGTTACACTCACAGATTGGTTCTTGTTCTCCGTCAAGGATAATCCCATCTAAATAAGCTCTTCCATGGCCTGAGCATGAGATGGTTGCTACCTCTTCAGCTTCTCTTGCTGCTCTTCTAGTCCAACCCAGATCCCATCGATCACCCACAAACCAATTGGCAGTAAATAAGAGATTAAGAATTAAGGATGACACTAAGCACATCCCATACATAGATGATGAAGTTTGTATCTTGGACATGTTTTGATAATCAGGACACAGCTCATAAGTGAAGTTTAAGAGGAAGAGAACAATAAGTATGAATATGGCAATATGTTATTTCCAAGATTCCGTGGTTGATTTTTTTTTGTTGAGAATGATGGAGATTCTAATATGATGTCATTAAGAACAATTTTTTTTTTTTTAAAAAAATATATTTTGTAATATTTATTTTTTAATCCTCACATACTTTAATAATATTATAATAACCCAATAACTTTGATAATATTATAATAATACTTCTTATGTTTTACACAAATAGTAACTTAATAAATATGTCTCTCTTTAATAATATTACATTAGTGTACATGAATTTTACTAGTATCATAATAATTCTACAACTTTATAATAATATCTTTCTTTTTTTTTATGTAATTTGATAAATATATCTTATGCTTCAACAAACCTAAAATAATAATATTTAAAGATTTTGATAGTATCATTATAACTCATAACTTTAATAATATTATAATTCTACATTAATAGATTACAAGAACTTTGATAATATTTAAGGATTTCCTAAATGTGCTATCAAGGTTGAGTTTGAGGAAAGCTTATGCTTCAGTGATCTGGGATCAATAATTAACATATTTGACCGTTTTCATATGACTCTAAATCCTTATGATAGTTTTTAACCAAAGTCGTAAGCCATCATAACATTCTCCAAAATCTTTCTGTCATCCCCAATATTGAACATAGCTTGCTTCATCTCCTCCATCTGTCACAGGATTACAGAGGATCCTGCTATCATATTCTGAAATAAAATTGCCCATTTGTAACTCTCTTTCTTCTACATGAATGAAGGGGTTTAGAAGAAACAAAACCAAATAGATTCACGCAATGCTGTCAATGGCGAAGCCAGAATTTAAAATTAAGAGGTGCACTTATATATCAAAAATGAAATTATAAACTATAAATTTCAGACAAGTAAGGAGCAATTTATTTGTTGGACTAAGTTTGAAAGTGGAGTCAGAATTGTTAAAAGAGAAAAATAAGAAGACTAATGGTTTTGATTGGTTATTTTCATTCTTTTTTATTTTTTTTTTTTTGCATTCAAACACTTAATCTATAAGTCTTTTTTTTTTTTTTCAAAGAAATCTTTTTTTGTCTTTATTATTTAATAGTTATCTAATAACTTTTTGACTTTTATTAATAACTATACAAGTTTTAAGTAGATGACAAAAATGTAATATAACTAGAAATAATAGTTGTGGCCTTCCTTTGTTTTAACAAACTATGAGAAAGCTTTGTACTGGAATCACCTAAAGTCACCCATTGATGTTTAGATTGTTGCCTATAGAACTCTTCTTTTTGGTGCCACCAGTAATTCAAAGCATGACAACAAGCCCTTTCCTCCAATAACAAAATCCTCATTTGTAGGCTCCAACTACTTTTGTTATACTTATACATAGTACAAATATCACAGTAGAAAAAAAAATTGAAGAAAAAAATGATGGAATGGAGATGATTTTTTTTTTTTTTTGAATTACTTTTTCCTTCTTGGGTGCATGTTACTCACACCTACATCTAACATAAAAATGATGGGTTTATTTGAATGTAATCTCAATAGTTACCTAACAATTATGCTAAATAGTTAATTGGAATATTTTTTAAATATAGGCTCTAACTTGAAGGAGCAAATTGAAACCAAATACACTCATAAAGCCTGGACAGAAATTTTGTCCTTACATTATTTGGAATTATTAATATCAATATATATGTATTTTTCACAAAAATATCAATATATATGTTTAGTTCTGATATCAAATTCAATTTTAGACAAATGATTACAATTTCTCTGTATTGAAACAAATGTAACATTTGTCAAATGAACTATTTGACACATAAGTTAATAGAATTTTGCATGTAAAATTATTTAATTATAAATAATTATAAATAAAAATAAAAATTATTAAAAAGAAGTAAAAATAGGGAACTAAAAAATATAACATTAAAAAAATAAATATATTATAATATATTTTATATGAATATTTTATTTTATTACTATTTTAAATAATATTTTAAATTATAACCACGCAAAATATAAATTGTTGACTAAAGTGAATCTAGGGAAATTTGATTCATTTGTTAAATTATTCTTATCAAGGTTTCATACGAATTTAATTATATTTGATATAGTTAAATTTTCAAAAATCAAATATAAATATTTTCTATTTATAAAGTCAGATTTGCCTGTGGTATCATCTAAAGTTAATTTGAAAATCGTGAGAATGTTTTCTACTCCTCAATTTGATGGAAATTTGCTCGGAATAAGATTTTTAGTCAATTCAAACTTCTTTAACATTTGAAATTTCCGATTTCAAATTTTCATACTGGTCAAATTTCTGATTTGGGATAATTCAAAATAGAAACATAGATGAGCAAATTGTGCTGGATAGTTATATTGAATCTGGCATAATTTATTGGTTTTTTTGATAGTTTTATTTATTTTTGATATTCACTTGTAATATAACTAATATAGGATTTTGTGTAATGTAAATGCAGCAGACTTAAAATGTAAATTAATCATTACTTTGCAAGTTGTGTGAATTATAATTTTCTATTTTATAAAATCGCAATAGTAATTATAGTTTGCATATAATTGCAATTGCACTGAATAGGGTAATACAACTATTTATTGAAGATGAATAAATATGAGTCTACATAAAATATTTCAAAATACTCCGTAAATTAATATATGAATAATAATTTATTATATTTTAAAATATATTATTAAAAAAATTGTATTTAGAGTTTTACAACAAAAGAATAAAAATTTATTTGCGCAGATGAATTTGGTTAACGACCAATTTAATTAATTAAAAAGGTAACTAAATTAATCAGTTGTCATTAATCAAATTTAATACGTTAGAAAATTTGGTCAAACACCAATTTAGTATATTAAAAAGGTAACTAAATAAAATATTTTTTTTTCTATGACTTATAAAATTTGAATATGAGTCGCGAGGTTTATATTATCAAGGAATTTGGGGATGCGAATGGCGACATCTTACAAGTTGCGGTCCCCACAAAGCAAAACAACACAGTAGGACCGAACCCCACTTAAAAAGTAGTTCCTTCAACCATCATCTACCACTCAGCACGATTTTCCTATCAAATATTCTGACACCTAGAAAATAAAAGATAAAGAGGGATGAAAAAGAATAACACAGATTATACTACTTGGCTTAATTTTTGCACTTGAATTTGCACAAGAGAAAAAAAAATAAATTATAATGGCAAGACAAAATTTCTACTTTAACAGGTCAACAATTAATTTTAGGAATACAATTGACAACATGCCTTGGATACCCCACACCACACTCCCAACTCTCCATTCCCATCCAGTATGAGAAAACGTAAATATAACATAAAAATTGTGGGAGCAATTGCCACATCTGCATTTTCCATCTGAAGATGTAAGCAAACCATCAACACGGACGTTATGTCCCAAATATATGTCTGTGTACAGGAAGGGCATCGAAAGTTTTAACCACATCCGTCCATGGCTTGTCTATGATCAAGATAGAGTTTTCAGAAAGGTTTCCAATAAATAAAACAGGATCTCTAAAAGCAAGAAATTCAAAATTTGTATGATGTCTAGCCTCTGTTTGACAATCCTTCAACTTACGTTTCAATATCCCATTAATAAGGTTATTTTGTAACTTATTTAATGGTGAATATTGACCATTTACCAAATCACCATGCTCTTCTTGATCCACTGGCATCCCAAAATTAATCAAGCACATTGCCCTACACCACAAGCAAAATCTAAGCTTGAGATTCATTTAAATAAAATAGTAAATAATACATGAATTTGATTCCTGCAAAATAGACAAAATGGCAATAGGATATAAGTTTGTTGTTTACTTTGACCATTGAAGAAATTTAAGATAACATAAACCTCTTATCTGATGACATAAGAACAATAAAATTAGGGAGAAGCACCTGGCACTATAAATAATAACAGAAGGTGGATTCGATGGGGGTAAGAATGACATCCCAATAACCTCCCCAGGAAATTCTTGGTATCTCTTGGGCAGAACATATGTATGCTGCATAGACCATTCTCCCAACTGTTTTGCCTCCACATCAAATGCATAGACCTGGTTTGAAGAAGTTGTTATCACAAGCACATTGTTATTTTGAGGAGGAAAACCACCAGCTGTAACAGAGGCACCATCCAATCTTGATATGAACCAATGTTGCCTGTTCCACATAAAAAGCACAAATTCATAAGAAATGACCAAAACAGTTAACCATTCTGAATAATCAATAAGCACTAAGTCAAACTAAGCATCCAATCCTCACCAATCTTCCCTCAGTTCCGTCATCATTCTAAACTAGTCTCAAATGTCAAGGTTCCCAATAAAACATAAATAATCAACATATGGATAAAAAGAGCCTGAACTCATTCAATCCGTAAAAGCTACTTCTCAATCAATTATTTGTACAAATAGTTAACAAATGAGAATTCAATCAGAATTTCAGCAAAATCTTTAAAGTTTCATTGGAACCTTCGTCTGCAACAAATGGGAATTGGACTAACCAATAAATAAAAGCTCTTCATAGCAATGCCATTTAAATTCAACTCTTCACGAGAGTAGTTATTCTTGGTCCCAAAAATAAACAGAGACAAAAATGACTGACGATAAGCAAAATCATAACCTGGTTTCAAACAACACAACATGATATCATTAAACAAAAGAAAATGTTAAAATGGAACATTGTCCTAATAAAGATAGTCCAAATAGTTAACTTAAATACCTTTGTGTCTCCAGATTAAATATATAAAGATCTCCAAAACAATTGACAGCAGCCAACCACTGACCATCACCACTTGTAAACATTTTAGTAATAGGAGGTTCAGTGGAAGGAAATTCCTCATCATACTCCTCGTGCCGAGGTGTGAACATATGTACTAGTTCCAAGGTGCTTAAATCCACAACCTGCAGCAATTGATGTAAATAAAAAAGATAATATTTCAAACAAAGCCTGTAGGATACAACAAAGAAAGCAAAGAGATAAAATCGAGCAATTTACTACAAAGAAGGGGAGGAAAAAAAAAGCAACCACCTCAATGGATCCAGAAAGAGGCTAGAAAAGACTCAAGCAACCCTAATAAACCCAAGACTACCTTTATTTTTTAAATAGGAAGAGAGGGACAACTGAAATTAAAATCTTAAAAGGGTACTTATCCATGACCTCAATTAATAATAGGATCAACTATTGCACCAGACAACCTGGTAAACAAAAAAAGAAACTCATATAACAAGAAAATAAAATTTTAAAACCCCCACCAAAATTTGTAAAAATTTTGTTTCATATGTTCCCACACTCTACTCATGAGGACAAGGCGCTAGCCTGTAGAACTCTTATACTTGCAAACGCCCAAAAAGAGGGTACCAAGATAGCAACAGATGGCAAACTAAGCTATACAGCTGCAGCAAATCTGCAAACATGTAACTCTTAGATTCACTAACCTCCTTACTCATCTCAACACATAAGCCTAGTAAAAATTATTAAATTAATCAAATATAAAAAAAAAATCCAGTAAAATTTAAAGACCAATAGCAAAAATTAAAGGGCTTACATATATTCTTCTATCATGCCCAGCTATCATCAACCGTGAAGAATCAGAACTAAAAACCATGGAATGCGCATATGGTAATTTTTGAGGGAGTTGCTTTTTGTTAACTCTCCATACAGTTTTTCCACTATGTTTCTTTAACTCAAAAAGATTGGGTTTAACATGGTCTGAGTAAGCAAATAGCATCCCTGAATTAGAAATGGAGCTGCATATGATCCTCCGACATGCTTTAGTTTTAATTCGAGCTAGCAAATCTGTATTTGCATGACCTCTTGAAGGGCCCCGACCAGTATTTTGCATTGTTCCACTTTTCTTGCGAACACAGAGAATATCTAACCAGTGTGATCCTTGAACTAGAAGCAAAGAATTCTGGTTGAATACAGTATTTAGAACCAACTGAATAGGTACTCTCTGTGGTGCAGGGCAGATGTCATGTGGAGAGAACTTAGTGAATTCCTTTGCAGAATAAGCAAAAAGCTTTGTGTCATCACCAGCAGATATAAGCATGGGAACTCCCAGATGGGCCCACTTATGATAGCTAAAATCAATCAATGGCTTCTTCCTACGATCTCTTTTAACCTCTTCTTCAGGCAATGCATCTGCCATTTATACACACAATTTAAACAAATGAGGAACATCTGGATGTAGAGTCAATGACAACTAAAAGTATACAGATTTGCATGGGTTGAATGCTAGGTGCATATACTTACTATTGCAATTGTAAAATGAAAATTTAGAACATGTAAAGTAAATTGCACACAAACCTTCCCGACAGATTGGTACTGCCACCGTCAATGCCCTAACATCATGCGTATGCGCTCTTGCATAACCAACATATACCCATTTCTTCAGTACTTCTGCAGACAAATCATCGCTAGACCCAACTGCTTCAATAGAAAGCTTATAAAGAATAACCTACAAACAGAAGCAACTCAAATTTAGAAGGATAGCTAACTCCATTGTCAACTACAACAAAAAAAAAAGAAAGAGAGAGAATTCCAAATTAGAATTTACGCGAGACAACATCTAAAGAGTTCCATAATAATATAAATGAAGTTAAAAGCTAAGACTAAGATCAACAATGTAACAGGAAGAAAATTCTAACAAGTTTCAACTCCAAATGGAAGAAAAAGCCTGTACCTGACCATCAGATCCAGCAGAGAACACCCTGTTATGACTAGGGGCAGCTGCAAGAGTGTTAACATCACCCTTGTGAGAAGAATGGGCCTGCAAGAGAGTCCCATGGTGGGAGTCCCAAAACTGAACACTGCCAGTACTGTCTGCACTAACAAGGGTTCCACATCTGAAATTGGCAATGATTGATTGTTAGCAATGCTCAAAAAACCTATATTAGTGACCTGAATATTGAGATACTAAGTCACATAAAACAGAAGTGCTTCTATTTCTACCTCAGATAAAGCAAAGACCATACACAAAGTTCAGTTCTGCTACCCAAACCACCAAGCCCAACAGTAATCCTGTATATCTCATTGCCTACTTTAGCATCCCAGCACCTTATAAGCCTACAAGGAGGCAGGCAGAAATCATAAGATGGTCTATACAAAATAAAAGGGAAGAAAAAAAATAAACTGCTCTAAATAGCAAGTGTCCAAAAGTTTCTGCTAGCGTTCTGAAAATATTAGCTATTAAAATCCATCAGAAAGCTTAGCTATGAATAGACAAAATTATACAGAGTCCGACAGAGAACTTACCCATCACTACTCCCTGAATATATCCTACTTGCATCAGAACTCCATGTCACACTTAAAACGCGCCCTGCAAAGAAACATGCAAGTGAAAATGTCTTCACAAAGGGGAAAAAAAATAATATTAAAGACAAATCAGAGAGGAGGAGATCTCACCACTGACCCGAGGCAACGTTTTATGGTATATCAACTCATCTGAGTCAGGAATAGTATATATCCGCACACAACCATCATCACAAGCAATTGCCACATGGACATCTTCACCAACAGATGGCTGATGAGGTTCATCCAAGTCTGAATCATACTCACTCTCGCTAGACTGATCATCATCATCATCTTTATTATCTAAAAATCCATTTCCAACATGCTTGGACTCAACATCTTTATCACTTGGTGGATTACTAGAGGGTGCCACAGCCATTTGCCAAATCGAAACCCCAATTGACTCTAGAACAGTCTGCAATAGCAAACATAGAAAACACAGATGAATCAATGGCAAATCAAAATCATAAAAAGCAAATATAACTTGGTTGCATTTAAGCATTGAACTTCCAACATATTTATCCACTGGCAAGTGATAGCCAAACAGACCAAAACACCTACCTTTGTTACAAATTCAGCCTAGAGTCATCTCAAACGCAAACATTACAATATTTCCAATAAATAAATAAACAATCATAAGAACCTTCTGCTTCAAGTGAAAAAGATCCCACTCCGAAACTGAACCATCGATACTGGACGAGAACAGCCTCCCACACGGCAATCCTCTGGATGCAACACGACACCACACGAGGGACGAAACTCTCGAATTAGGATCTCCATGTATAGTCTAGAAATATGCGTATAAAAAAATTAACATAAAAAAGTATTATTATCAACTAATAATTAAAAAGGTATTTAATATACACAGAGTAGTACCAGCTGGCAGTGCCAACCGACGGAGCCAGGGGAGACGAGCCAAATCTCAAGGGCGCCGTCCTCGCGGGCAGCGGCGACTTGAGTGTGGTTGGCGCTGGTGGCTAAGGCAACGACAGGAGACGGGTTCCACTCGATTGAGCTGTTCCTGTACGCAGCTTCAAGCATTGCGGTGGGATATGATTAATAACTCAAAAATTTCTTCTCTTTTTGTTACTATGATATGATTAGTTGACGGAATCCGAGAATGAGAATATAATAATCCGTTTGATCCGACGGCGGCGATTGACGAGAGCAAGTGTTGTTGTTGCACTGCTAGGTTTTTCATCAGGGTTTAGGCGCGGCGATTCAATCTAACTCAGGTGTATATGTTTGTGAACCGAACGCGGGGGTTGGGCCGGGTGGGCCTGTGGAGGATGAACGACAGCGTTTGGGTTTCATATGGCGATATGGACTATATATATGGATTAGGTTCTGTGATATACATGAGAAATAAAAAAAATATAGACAACTTTTTTTATTTTTCCCATGCAGAGTTTTCTTCACCTACACACAGCTCTCTTTCTTTTTTTTTTTCTTGTTTTATTTTTTTCCTTTTCTTATAATATATAATTATATTCATTATATAATATTATTATAATTATGTAATTTATATTATTATATTATAAATGAAATTTTTATTTCACAAAAATTAATTTAAATATATATAATTTATTTAATCTAATGAATATTTATTTTATATTGCATAATATAAAATAAAAATTATAAAAAATAATATAATAAAAAAATATCATTGTATTAAAATCTTCAATTAAAAACAAAATAATACAAAACTTTATAATTAATTATAATATATTTTTATATTTATTTTATAAATTCAATGGTGTTTATCGATTTTAATATTACAAAATATTCTATAGTGTTTATCAATTTTAATTTTAAAATTTATCTA
>CATIWR010632954.1:0-48200 GCA_949677035.1 Omphalea diandra | reverse complement strand
ACATGTATATATGATTGAATTGTTACATGTTACATGAAAATATAAGTCAAGTGAGAATGATTGAATTGTTACATGTTACATGGAAATAATATGATTATGTTCTATTACATGTATATATGATTGAATTGTTACATGTTACATGAGAATACAGGCCAAGTGAGAATTAAATGCTCTTAACGATTACTTGACATATCATTTGTGAATAAGCACTTGCACATGGAACTAAAAAGGCATTGTGACCGACTTGTCAAACACTTGCAAATCACGTGGAAGATGAACTAATAGGTCCCAAATCATATGTCAAATGAATTACAGGAAGATGGACCAATAGGTCCCAAATCATATGTTACATGAATCACATGAATATCTCAGGGGCAATGTTTGCCTTGCACGGTTACGACAAAAACAAAGCTATTGCATTTGTACTTGCATAGTTAATTGTTATACTTACAATGTATCATATGTGATTATGAATTATGCCATAAGAATTTGATTATTGTTTTTATTCACTGAGTCGCGACTCACCAAATCGCAAATTTTTTTCAGATACTGAAGAATAGAAATTGGACACTTTGGTGTTTTGAGTTTTACATTGAGACATATGGACCACAGGTCGTCGGCTGAATCCCAACTCTCTCTCCTTGTGTCATATACATATATGTACATCAAATACATGTTGTATTATGTGTGTAGTATGGATAAAACATTTATGCATATGTATTTTGGACATGAATGATATGAGTTTTGTAAAACTAATATGGCTGTTATAGTTATTGGTATCAGAGCAATATGAGTTCTGTCTAATGAAAACAATTATCACATATAAACAATTATGATTATGAATAGTGATGATTGTGGGTAAGAGGTATATTAATGAAATATATCAAAATAGTGATTTTTTTATTACTTAATCTATTAAGTAAAAATTTTATACTTATTAGATTATGAATTTTTAAAATTAAGTACTTAATAAAAAAAAATTTATTAAACACACTTAAAATGTTACGAATTTTTTTTAAAAAAAATGTTATCAAACAAACTTAAAAAAGCAAGTATTGAATATTTTAATCTTAAGTATTTAATATAGTTATCAAATAATCTCTTAAGTTTATATTTTTGAATGATGTTATGGGCTAAGTTTGCAAAAGCTTAAACCTTTATCAAAATTCATGTTTAATGAACTAACAAAGATTGGCCCAATTAAAAATGTGACTTTTTATTGAATAGACTAAAATGTGACTTAAACAAGAGAAAAAAAAAAGCTTAAAAGTAAATTTTTTTGACCCTCTTGGGGCTTTTTATTTAAAAAAAAAAATTGGAGGCCCAAAAGTTTTTCTTTTTTAATGATTGGAAAAAAGAAGTCCTAATTTGTTTTAACTTTAAAAAAATTAAAAGGTTTTTTTTTTTTTTTTTTGTAAACGCTAGGCAAAGGCCTTACTCGACTTGCTCTAGCCCAGCACTGTCATCCAAGTTTTGTCAAAGCTCCAACTCAGCTATTTTCAACTTATTTTATCATCAAGGAATATATGAGAGTAGCACTCTCCTGTCCCCTACAACCATGATATTTCAATTCAATACCATCCACCTCCAATAACTCCTCAAATTCTATGTTGCTGTCTCATAAACTGACCATTATACCCCTACGGCACATCTCCAATCTCCCGTCCTCCTCCTTCCACCCATAAAAATAACTGAACCGGCGAGCCAGCCGAAATCCACACAAGGAAAATCTGGCAATGTGGCCACTCCATGGTCTGTAATGACCATTTTACCCTCGACTTAGTCATTGTCGTCTTTCGGCCACCAAAAGCACGAGGGATATCTCCTAGTGCAAGTCACTTAATCCACAAAATGACTAAAACATCCTCGCTCAGACTACATTTGTTCCGGTCCCAAAAAAAATCGAATTGATTTTTTAATGTGTAAAGTTGTTTAATTATTATATAACAAATTTTGACTTTATATCCAACTTTCATCTTTTTTTTTTTTTTTTTCAATTTTGAGTTTAATCAAGTTTAACAAGCTCTTGTCAAACTCTAGCTTCTTATCCAGTTCAATGTTAACAAATTTTTAATTCTTATAATTTTAAAATTTTAAATCGTATAAATTATATTAAGTAATATATAATATTATCAGAATATATCCATAATTATAATCTTACAAGTACATGGAACAACTTATTATTCTTAAATGAAATAAAAGCAATAAGATTTTCCTTTTTTAATATATAGAATAGTCATCTCTCAAATTATATATAACTGAGAGAAGATTAATTAATTACTACAAATTAATTAATTTCTTTTTTTAAGTTACTATATTTATTAATTAACTTCTCTTTATTTATAATTTTATAATATTATAGGTATAAAATATAATTTTATTTTATATTTAGTGATAAAATTATAGATTATATTAATTTATTTTGTACTTATTATAAAGATTTGCTGATATATTATAAGATAAAATTGAAATTTAATCATATTTACTGTTAAAAATATTAATTTTCAAAATCTAAAGTTGATTGAATAAATTATTACCATATATAAATAAATATAAATAAATATTAAATGAGTTATAAAAAAATGTATTCACAAATATTATATAAATATATTATAATGAGTCGAAATTATATATATTTATATTTTTAATTTATCAATCAAATTTAAATTTTCTTTTTTCAACTTTATAGCACCCTTCACAGTGTACTGTCCTCTTTCGTCTTTTTGTCTATTCTTTGTCTTCTTTACCTTGACTTCATTAGTGGTGCAGAGAGCGAAAGTCTAGGTACACAATTACCATTTTACCCTCTCACAGTCTCCAAACGAGGTTTTGGCCCTCTCATAGTCATTCTGTGCGTTTCCTTCCTCCCAAAACACGAGGGACAATTTCGATTATTAACTAAAGGTGAATCACAAAAAGACCAAAAACTCTCACCCTTTTGTCACTCTCCCTTTCTTGACGTAAAGAAAAAAAAAAAAAAGACAAATAAGAAAAAAAAAAACCGTAGAGAGAGAAACAACAAAATGGATGGTGGCAGCTACAGGATAGAAGCGGAGCGGTGGCTCACCATAGCGGAGAAACTCTTGACTGCACGCGATTTCCAAGGCGCAAAGACCTTCGCGATCCGCGCCCGAGATTCCGACTCGAGACTCCTTGAATTTTCCGAACAAATAATCGCCGTCGCCGACACACTTCTCGCCGGAGAGCTCCGAATAATATCCTACAACGGCGGTGGCAGCCACGACTACTACGCGATCCTCCAGCTCCCGCGCCTCACTCAATCCATGGAACTAGTTGCCACTCAGTACCGCAAACTTGCCTTGTTGCTTAACCCGACCCGTAATCGCCTTTCCTTCGCGGATCATGCCTTTAGGCTGGTCTCCGAGGCGTGGATGGTGTTTTCGAATCCATCGAAGAAGACAATGTACGACGAAGAGTTGCAGATGAGTCAGCTCGGGCAGCTTGGGCAGTTAGGGATTCCTGCCAGTCAGGAGTTTTCGCTAGGGCAACCGTCGTCGCAAGGAGGGAGCATGGGGAGAACCCCTAGGGCTGTTAGGGAAGATGCTGACGTGGCGCAACCTGAGTCAACTCGTTCAACTCGATTAGATGTTCAGTCTAGAATGACTGAGCCGATTCGCCCTATTGCTCAACATAAAGTCGCAGAGCCGATTCGTCCCGCTCCGCAACCGCCTGAAGCCGCTCAACAGAGAGGGGCTGAGCCGTTTCGTCCTTCGGGAGCTCAGCCTGTAGCGAGTCAGAGTCAACCGAGTCGGCCAGTAGCAGCAACGCCGAAAGTATCATCTGAGCCGGCTCGTCCAGATGCTCAGCCGAAATCAACCGAGCCGTCTCGGCCAACTAGCCAGGCTTCCGAAACTGAGCCAAGTCGCTCGACTCGTTCTTCAACTCAGCCTAACGTGACTGAGACACACGTACCTAGTTTTTGGACTGCGTGTCCATACTGTTACATTCTATATGAGTATCCAAAGGGTTATGAGGAGTGTGCGATTCGGTGTCAGAAATGTAAACGGGCGTTCCATGCGGTGATGATACCGTCACCGCCTGTGACGGGTAAAAACACTTATTTTTGTAGTTGGGGGGTTTTCCCATTGGGGTTTTCCGGTAAAGGCGGAGGTGGTGGGTTTGGTACTAATTGGTCACCCATCTCGGCATTGTTTAGCACCCCTTTGCCGGGGGCAGACAAATCAAAGCAGAGTAATCAATCAAGGAGATCTGAGCCTAAAGTAATTTATAAAGATGATATTTATATAGACTTATCTGACCCTAGTGAGGATGAGTCTGATTCTGATGATGATGATTGGGATAATAGAAGAAAGAAAGTGAAAAGTGCCAGAGGGAAAGCAACCCCTAGTAAAAATGTGAAGAAAACACAAAACGATAGGGCAAAGAAGGTGAATGTGCAAAATGTGGATGGTGGGGGAGGTAATGTGCAAGGGGAGGTGGTGGGGAAGGGCGAGGGGAGTAGTGGGAGGAAGAGGGGAGCTAAAGACTTGGGGAAGTTGGATTTGAATGTGATGTTCAGTAATGAGGTGGAGGAGGCAGTGCCAGGAGTGAGTGAAGGGAATGGAACTGGACATGGGGAGGAAGATAATATTGTAGGGACTGGGTTTTTTGAAGGTCTTGATGAGTTTTTGAGTAGCTTGCCGATACTTTCTGTTGTTGGGGATGACAAGGTCAAGGCTAGTTAGTAAAGTAAGACTCTTCCATTTTGTTGTTAATTTCTGCCCTTTTTTGTATTTTTTGTCTTTTTTTTTTTTTTTTTTTTTTTTGGGGGGGGGGGGTAGTCCTTTGTTGTATGGTTGTAGTATTTAATCATGTAGAGGTGTCAGGATTTCCTTCGCACAATTGCCTTGCTGTTGAAATCCAGTGTATATTTTGCAGGCATTTTGCTTTCCTGATCTCCTAACTTTCTGAAGTAATTTGCTTTTTTTCTATCCTTTTATAGTAGTATAGATTGCAAGGTTCAACTTTTAAAGTAGGTCCAGTGGAAAACTAGGAGAATCTATGTGAACTGAAGCATGAATAAAGACTTTGTGTGGCAGAATCTTTAATTTGTTAAAGAGAACGTTCTGGGCACTTGTATGGTATCTTTGCTAACAATGATTTTCTCTTCTTCTTTCCAACAATATTCTATGGTTATTTTTATCTATCTAAATAACTTTGCTGCAATATATGTAGTTCCATTATTTACGTTCTAAATGTTTTCTCTAATTTGCAGTTGTGTTAGAACTTAGAATAGCACTGTGAGAGATGGTATCAGTTTTAAGCATATATATATATATATATATATATATTTGGTTTTTCTCCTGGGTGCACCATAGTTTTTGTATCAGACCATACTCAATGAGCCAAAAACTTAGAAATGCCTGATAATAGTTTGTGTTTTTTAATGAATCAAAGTCAATAATGAATGATCATCTCCAGTGCAACTTGCTATATATTTGTGTGCTAACTGCTTGCTTGCTGGATAAATCAACATAGTAATGTTAACATATATGATTTTTGTTTCCCCTGGGACATACAAGTCAAATTAGCATCTCCAGAGAAAAATCATCTTCTTGTGCCTTAACATTAATTCAAAACAGTAGAGTTGCCAAAACAAGATGTAGCAACTTTATCTCTTGGAAGTCATTGCGAGTAATAAATATAGCTTTTTTTTTTCTTTTTTTTTTTTATGAAATGGATTGAAATTCCTTTTCAAAAGTTGTTTTTCATATGAGGAAGACTGAAGGCTATTCCAGTTGGTGAATGCAAGGGTTGAAATATAGATTACTGACTACATATTATCTTGATATTCACATGATAAATATGCACGACCAGAGGATTTCTTTTTCTCTCTCTCTGTTTTTTTTTTTTTTTGTGGGGGTGGGGGTGGTTTTTGGGCAAGCAAATCAAAGTGTAAGGACAACGTCAATAAAAAATCATTGAAATAAATGTAACTAAAATATAACAAAACTACGAAGATTATAACTAGTTTCC
Organism: Omphalea diandra; assembly: GCA_949677035.1. Lineage (NCBI taxonomy): Eukaryota > Viridiplantae > Streptophyta > Magnoliopsida > Malpighiales > Euphorbiaceae > Omphalea > Omphalea diandra. Next base: position 42,203 of record CATIWR010632954.1, on the reverse strand, counting down.
TTTCATATTATCATTGAATTAGGGGTGAATTTTTAATTTTACAAACCTCTAGGATGGATATGAAAAAAGTTGATGGAAAATATTGAGTTGGAACTAACATACCTTTTTTTTTTCATAAGTTACACTAAATATATATGCAAAATTTCAAATTTAAAAAATTTTTGGGTGGTGCCTTGGCCTCTCCACCAGCAGAGTAGTTCTGCCCACCTGCATCATGACAATCTCTCTCTCTCTCATTCTTTTGGCAAATGTTTGTTTATATATTTTGTAAAGTATATGCTGCTATGCATAGTACACTTGAATTAATATAAACCTGTTCAAATAGAGACCAAAATTCTAATTCCAGGCTTTTCTTAACTTTCAAAACCAAATAGAGCTGATGTCCTAAGTCTGAAATGTATATTTAGTTGAATATCTTCTCTAAAGTGAGTTAATATTGTTGAAAAGCATCTGAGATTGCTAAACTGGTGTCTTTGATTATGAAATTTGCAAAATGATCCGTTTCCACCTGAAATTTTCATGTTTGGTGCTTTGGTGGCAGATATTACTGCTGCTTTTTTTTTTTTGGGGGGGGGGGGGGTGGGGGTTTGGTTAAACTTAGAATACAGACCTAGCACACAACCAACTTATTGCCCTTATTCCAGGTTTGCCATGGATGTCAGAGTTGCAGTAGTTTTGCATTGTGTACCTAATTAAAGTATTGATTCTTGCTTTTCTGTTCTGCTGCTCCTTTTGATGCTTCATTGTGATGCAATAATCAGTGATTACTCGAGGATAATTTGTGATATGTGGATCAGTTACTTTCGACATGAACTAGGTGCTCTCTTTTGCTGTGCAACATTTGTTTGCTTAAGGATTTGTTTGTTTGAGGGGTCAGGATGGGGATGGAAGGTTAAGTTAGGGAGTGGCATGATCCTAATCTTGTTTGAGAGAGAATTTTAGTTTGAAGGTGAAGAGTAAGGAGAGCTAGGACTTACCCTTCCTTAATTACCATAGCTCCTAACTCCTTACACTCTAATTTGAGGTGTAAGCAAAGGCTAGTGACACTACAAAAGCAAAAATGTTGCAGGAAGGTTGATATTGACCAGTACTATTTTGTTGACGAAGGGTGATATTGACCAATGCCATTTATTGGCTAATTGGTGATATTGGCTTCTTCTTTGCGCATTCTCTCTGTAATGTTTCTCTTTGTAATGTGCAAGGCATGGTTAAAGCCTCTTGTCGCCCTTGTTAAAGTGTAATGACAAATCTCTTCTTTGTCTTGTTAATAATTTTTTTTCCCTTATTATGTTGCATTAACACAATGTTAGTCCTCTCATTGGCATGCATTTTACTTTGAATTTTCACTTCGTCTTCCTTGCTTCAGTCTCCTGGTTTAGTGGTTTTTATTATGAGGTCTCTTCTTCATGATTTAGCAACTACATGTGAAGGAGATGCTATATATCATGGACTGAAGGTATTCTTAGAACATACTCTGATCAAGATGCACCAACTTTTCTTTAGCATATGACATGAGATGAGCTGATATATACTGAAAAAACTGTTGCTTTATCTTCTTGTTTATTTTTGTGCAATGGTTATTTTTTCTCTTTTCTACTTTTTTGTTGTCTGTTTCTTTTCATGCTTATTGCAAAGTGTCCAACAACAATATTGCAAGCGCACAGAAGTGAAATGTCTATATCATCTTGTTCATTATTTCATGTTTGCTGAAGATTGTTGCAGCATCTTTAAGGGATATGATTGGCACTTATGAATCTGAAAATTCTTACACTTTCATTGGATTATTATAGAATGTTGTGATATTTTCACAGGAAATTTCAGAATTCCTTGAGACCTGCACTTTATAAAATTCTACACTGGTTCTTTATTGACTAAAAGAGGTCTCAAAATAAGTGAAAAAACACACCATTTTGGTCTATATAGGGACTAAAGCGTTGATTTTTGTAGTATTAAAGGACAAAGTGTGATTGTGAAGAACAAGTCGCCAAAGTATGTATTAGGTCAAACTTTTTTTTTAAAAATATAAATTAACTATTTCATTGATTTGGCAAATGGTAGTCATGCTGTTGAAACAATTCTGAAGTCATGAATGCAATTTGCTTGAAAATGGTGCTTTTTCACCCATTTTTAATCTAATGTACATGTTTCCCAGTGTAATTTGAACTGAGAGCATGGAAGCACTGCTGAGGCAAAAAAGGGGGTGGGGTGTAAGTTATTATGAGCATGTTTGGTATTGCTATTAGAAAATTTTGATTTTCAAATAAAAAAATAAAAGAAATTTTTTTTTATATCTGATTATAGATTTTTTGAATATAAGTTTTATAAGTAAAAAATTATTACTAATAAAAATTTCAAAGATAAACTTTTTTAAAATCATCAAATTTTTTCCTCATAAAACTCACATTGAAAAAAGTTATAATCAAATTAGGAGAGAGAATCTCTTCTATTTTTTGTTTTAAAATCAGATTTTTTTTAATAGCAAGGCCAAACATACTTTATGTCTTGTATGTAATCAAATTGTTGCAGCAAACTGTGAAGTTGTCATCTTCTTCAAAATCTGATTTTGTATCTCTTTCATGTTCAACTAATAATGTTATTTTTTTATTATTTATCTTGGCTTGGTGCCTATATTTTTTATAGAGCCATTGCATGATTTTATGCATACGATCATTTGGTGTCTCTTTTTTTTCATCTTTCTTTGGTGAAATATGGATTCTATTTCTTCCTTCTGAACCCCTCTCCTGCAACTCTTTGTCTATCCTAACCTTTTAGGGTGAATGGTTCAGTTGGGCTTCAAGGTATATATTGCAGCATGGCCTATGAAGATTTGTAGTGTGATATTATTACCTTTATGTTACTTGAATGGTCGTCTGTCAAATGTGGAACCCATGCAGGCTGAAATGTACTGCCATTTACCAAGGAACTGGTGCGAGAAAAACAAGCTTTCTGGAGAAGCATTGCTTACAGAATGAGACAGAATTGATGAAGATTGTTGCGCATTCAGTTGAGGATTTCAGCCAATGTGAAGCAATTATTTACCTCAATCAGCTTATTTATCTTCCCACAAGAAAGGTAAGCTTACCTACGCAGCTCTTTTGTCTGTTTTCAGAAGTTGCATTCTGATAAAACATCTTTAGGTGTTATAACGGTGACTGAAATGTTGAGAAGTGGGCAATTGTCCATTTAAATTATTTGCTTGCTTTTGTCCACTATGGCAATAATTAAAGCTTCCAAAACCCAAACTGAACCTTAGGATGACATAATCTTAAAGTTAAGGGCGAGGTTCAAATGAAAAGGCTTATGGTGGACATCTATGTTTCCAAAGATGAGGAAGTGTGTAGTAATATTTTGCCATGATCCAACCTCCTTGATTCCTTTTTTTTTTTTGTGCTAGGAATGGTATGCAATTATTTCCTGTTTGGTATTACTATTGGTATGAACATTATAAAAAGCTGCCTTTTTGGAACTTAATAAAAATTTCTAACTGCCTATAAAAAGCCCTTTCTACTGCGTTTTGCCACTGATTATAAAATGGTATCTGTCTTAATAGTAACTTCAAGCACAAAGCCAACTAGGAGCAATGCTTTGTGATCCAATTAGCACATAGATTCAGTTTAGCTCAAATGAGGTCTAACATATACTTGCGTTTATTTTGTCTCCTTCAAGCACAACACGGGAAAAATTGAATAAAACTAACAAGTTTGTTATTTGGATTCTTGCTTGTTGGTGTTCAAGTATTGTCTATTTTATACATTCATCTATTTAGCACTTGATAAGTGTGGTATTCATTATTGACTTCTAATGCATGTTTTGCATTATTATTTTTAATCTGATTTTAAACTAAAGTCCATCCTTCATGACACCTTTGCTGGATGGATTTTCTCAGATGTATTGGATGGCGCCTTCAAGCCCTTATTTGCAGAGACTGGGCGGCGTGCGCTGTGCACCAAATGATACCCGAAAAGTTGACTTCTCTCTTTTGCCTGCTCGTGGTCCTTGCACGTCTATCATGCTATGAATAGTAACTGTATGTTTATTTGTCACGTTTTAAACCATGCAATAAATGACGTTGTTGGCAAGTGAATTAAAAAAAAAAAAAAAGAAAAACCTTCTCAAATTAGTATTTGTTTGTATATTTTCAATTTGAATTATATGGTTTCTCATCTATAATTTAAATGATTTCTGTACTGGTATGTTCTCAGAGGTAAGATGAGATTATACAGTAGTTTCTGAGTTTGACTTCCACATATATGAAATCTCCTCAATCCCCAGAACAAATTTCTTCATTTGCAGTTTAAGTTTCTGGATTGAAATTCTATTATGTTTTGATTAACATGACCTATCATGTTAAAATAATTTTCATACTTAATTTCAAAATGGATGGTTGAGATTTAATCTTACTATGTAACTAATTTTTTGCAAATTTATATTTAATTTTTTTAATAAAATTTCAGCTATCCATTGGAAATGAGAGGTGAAGATTGTTCTAACCTGGCAAGCCATGTTAATCAAATGTGAGAGAATCTCAATCCTAAGTTTCTGAAAGGGACTACTTAATTGGACCACTTCCATATGTTAGGGACGTAAGTTCAAAAATTAGTTAATGTTTGAAAGAACTTCTAGTTAAAAATTGTAAGCTTAATGTGTCAGAGCTGATTCTTGATGAACATTTATGACAGGCACAACTGCACTGTGTTCGCTGGTCGCAGATTGGTTGGCAATTTTACGGAAAAGAAAAGAAAAATAAAGCATTGATAAGGGAATTGAATTCCAACCAAACTAAACCCTATAATTGCTGCTTTTATGTGACAAAAAACATGTGAATGTGATGAAAGGATGCGTGTCTTAGCACTGTTCTTATGTTTTTTCTAATTTGGAACAAATTTCTCATTTTTCTTTTCATATTGTACACATTTAATTAAGAGCATTTTCAATGGTATTTTTTAAAATAAAAAGTATATTTTAGATAATAAAAAGTATTTTAAAGAATCTTTAAATACAAAAAGCAAATAAATTCATATTTCATTTTATTTTATTCTATAAAAGCATTTAATATAATATCTTTGAATATTCTAGGAAGAGAGAAAAAAAGTTTTTTAAAAAAAATTAATAAAAAATAAGATAACACTTATTGATATATATATATATATATATATATATATATATATATATGTATAATTTAATCATATTAATTATATTTTGTATAGAGAGTGAGTTTTGATTTTTTGCATGTAAATAGTCAAATTCACTCTCTAATCTATAATTTAGAATTAAATAGTGAGTTCAAATTTTATTTTTTTAATCACTCTTTATAATAAAACGAGTGGGTTGAAGATGCTCTAATAGATAGAATTTGTGATTGCTAATAAAAATTTTTTAATAAAATGAAATAGATACTATAACTATAGTTACTTTTTAATAAAAGAGCAAATTATTAATGAAATATTTGGCATACATGTATATGAATTTAAAAATTAATGAATATTAAATTAAAATAATAAATGAAAGATATATGAAAATTAAATTAAATTTTTATATTTATTGTAAAATAATGTACATATTTTTATTTACATGTACATGAAAGATTTAACAATAGTTTATTGTATCAACAAATATATAGTCAAATTTAAAGGAATTTCGTCACATATCTTGACTTTATGTATACATATATAATCGATATATTTAGCTGGTGAAAAATGCCTCTCTTGATTTTTATTTTTATGTACAATGAATCGTTCCTGTTTGACTCTTCTAATTTAATGTGTATATAAAAATGAATTATTTATTTTCTGCCCTTATTTAATGGGATTCATTTCATTTTTTTTTTATTTGACTCAATTTCAAACAATTTTTCATAGAAATTAAGCTTTGCAATTGTTTCTCTCATATATCTTCATTGTTTTCTCATTTTCCATTCCATTTAAAAAGTATAAAGAGACTGTTATCGTCACAGTTAAAATAATTGTAGTCACACACCTTTAAATGAAATATATTTCATTTCTCAAAAATATCCTCTTGGTGTTGTCACATCAATAAATCAATCACTGTTTGTTCTTCTAGTTTACTTCTTTTTTTTTTTTCTTAACTCTTATTTAGTGGGCGTCAATTTTTTTAATTTAATTTTAAATAATTCTTCATATAAATGAAGTTTTGCAATTGTTTTACTCTCATATATCTTTATTGTTTTCTCATTTTTCATCACATTTAACTTAGTACTTCTATATTATTAGTTTAATCTCATAAATGGTAGAAAATTCTTAACCAAAGATCCAATGTGACTTAAAACATTATTGGTGATTTGCTAGAGGTCATGGATATATAAATGGTATTAAAATCATGGCTTTTTTATTTTTTTTTTCTAAATTTGTAGTATTAATTTTTTTAAACGTAAATCTATAAAACAAGCATAATACCTTCAAAAAACATAAATTAAATATTTTTATGTTTAATGTACAAAAAAAAAAAACTTAAAAGATTGAAAGGAAATTTTAAAAATTTGACGGCATGAATATGCATCACTTAATGAATATAAATTATAAAAAATTAAAAAATAAGGAATAATCCTTTTGAGACATATAGGATAATAATAAATTTATTAGATAGTTATAAATAATTATTTTATATATCATTATATTAACGAATAAATATATAAGATGATCATTCGAATATAGTTAAACTTTTTCGAAGAGCCATCTTTATTTAAATGCCTGTTGGGAAATCAATGTTGTCTTGGTAGGTTTCTTAAATGTAATTCTTAATGTTTGATTTCCAACACCAATTTCTGATATTTAACTCATAACTGTAACAGTGGTTCCAACAACCGACAGTATTGATTGCAAATCCAAGACACCAATTTGCTTGTAATAATTTAAAGTCATGCTCATACCTCTTATTCAGAAAATTCTGAAGTCATGCCTTGGTAGGGTTAGTTTGTAGGCAAAATCTGGTGCCTAAGCGCCCTTTTTTTTTTTTTTTTAATTTAGAAATATCTGACAAATATAAGGTTATTAAGATTTTAAATTTTATTTTTTTATAAAATTAAAATAGACAGTAAGCTAATTTGATAATTTAATAATCTTAAGCTTGTAATTATTATCAAAATAATGTCATTTGACTTGACTTGAGATACAATAAATATGTCTTAATATGGATGTACTTATAAGATTTAGATAAATTTATTGAGATGTATGTCTTGCGAAATTGGAGAAAACATTAAAATAACTTTAGTAAATTTAAAATTATATAGAGAACACATATATATATCTCAAATTGAATCAAGTAGCACTGCTCTTATTATTTTTTAACAGTCGAGCGCGTGTATGTATATATATATATATATATATATATATATATAAAGGTTCAATTTTATATTTAAGAGATGAGGTTTTTTAATTTAAAATAAAGATAGTTTTTGAAACTCAAAAAATACACAGATAAATTTGAGCAATTATTCCAAATGCATTGAATAATTATTTCTTATGAGTTACACTACCTTGATTAGTTTGGTTTAAGGTTAATTGATGTCACAAATAATGTTTCTGATAAGGAAATGATGGTATGGATAATGTTTTAGGTAAGGAAATGATTACCTCGAATGTAAATCTATCTTTGTTGTTTCCACATATGTCTTGACGCATTTGTTGGATCAAAACTTCATCAATGATATGACACCAACACTGGTTTTGAGCTGTGCTTATCCCCACCCTCAATTTCATTCTAGTTTCAATAGGCAACTTATCTTCTTCAGTTTTTGCTTATAGATCGTTTCTATGAGGGAGAAAAAAAAAATTATTTGTGCTATTTTAGGTGTTTTTTAAATAATATTTAGGGTTAGCACTTGGTGAAATAAATTTTTTGAATAAATTTATTAGAATAAATCAAAATTATTTTAATAAAATAAAATTAAAAAATATAAAATTTAACATAAGCCTATTTCTAGAGACAAAGAGAAACTGAAGTCTACTAATAAATTGAAAAATGCAAATGATGAAAAAATTATTCAAATTCTTAACTCACATACATTCAAATCTCACTCACATTAACCTCATAAATTCGATTGTGTTTAAACTCACACTTAATTTGCTTATAAGCTTAATTTGCTTATAAGCTTTCATGATAAAATAATTTTTGATTTATAAAATTCATATTAAAAATATATTAATCTTTTTGAACTCCCATGTAGATCCACTTTGGGAGTTTTCATGAGGCAAAAAATGTAGTCTTCATCCCTCACCTCATGGAAAAAAAAGATGGAGATTCCTCATCCCGTCAAAGCATATCCTCACAAGAATGAAGAATTCTCATTCTATTGTCATCCCTAATTATCTGTATCTCCATCTCTTCCTTCTAATGTGAGATTTTTTAGAATAATATAATACATTTTCATTTATAAATAGTTATACGTCATCTATATAAGAAAATAATCTTATGAACTAGAACACTGATATGAAATTGATCTTCAATATTACTAGTAATTGCTCATTGGTTTATCTCTAAAATTATGATTTTATTTTCAATATAAATCTTATTTGATAACTCTGCATTTTTGTCAATTATGAAGATCTCCATAAGATATAGTGCTATAGCATGATATTGAATGAAATTTATATAATATGTCAAAAAAGATTTAAAAGACAATGTCTGATAATATATCATTATATTTTATTAAACAATCAATCTCAAACTATCTAAACTCTTAGAAAAAAAGATAAAAACTCTCACCAAGAGAGATAAAATAGTAAATATAAAATAAAAACTCTCAAAATAAAGATAAAATAAAATAAAATTTAATAAATAAGATAAAAATAACTTATTTTATTAAAATGAAAAAAGAGAAAATAAATTGTCCTGTAGTTAAATATATCATCAGTAGTTCAAAATATTAAACAAAATATTTTCAAAAGAAAAAAAGTCAATTACAGTTTTGTAATTATAAAAAGAAACATTAGGTGTGCTTTCAATGCTATGTAACCTGAGACGAGTGGTCATTATGTTTCGACCGACATTCCAATCTTTCATCATGTATTATAAATAATTCATTCTTTATTTATTTAAACAATTTTTCCAACTATTTCTTTCGGCTAACTATTTCTTTCGGCTAGCTATTTGCTTCTTTTTTCTTAAAATATCTTAATTTTTTTAAAACAAAATTTCCCCCTTCATTTGAAAAAATGTGTATATCTTAGCTGTAAATAATGTACTTAATATTATTTCCGTTGAAATGGATTAGATTATTATCAAATTATTTCAATTGATGTGAGTCAAATAATTTGTTTTAAAGTGGCGGTTATATATAATAATAATAATAATAATAATAATAATAATAATAATAATAATAATAATAATTAGAGCTCGAAATGACTCAAAAATTTTAGAATCAAATTTGATTAGATCCTAATCCAATTTGTAGATTAATTGATTCGATCTATGGATCTATCCAAATAATTTGATTTAAATTATTAAAAAATTTTAAATTTTATTTAATAATTAAAATAGTATTTTTATTCTAAAAAATTTAAAATTTTGAGTGATTAAATTTGAAACTTGAAAAATAATTTGAAATCCTTTCTACATATTGACTTAATTGAACTTATTTGATTTGATTCGTTTGTTGCCTCTAATTACCCTTCGTCAGATGTTGATACATTATTGAGGGCCTTGTTGAAGAACATGTCATGAACTAACAAAAAATCATGTGATAAAATGTGATGTGAGGACATCATCTTACATGACAATTGCCTTGCATGATAATTGCGAGTTTATGCAATCGATCAGCTCGCTAATGGAATGATGAAGAAAGACAATTACCTCATTGGGGGTTTCAAGCGTTTAGCACCTTGCAAACTTGACCCTTTTTTATGAAACTTTGTAATTGAATATGGATGTGACAACTAAGAAATATACTGACATAACTACTTGGCTTCTCATATTTCTTATGAAAATTAGCAATATTGCATCCTTTTTTCAACCACCATGACTTTAACTCTCATATGGCTAAAGTCAAATCTATGATTTGGTCCCATGATCTAAGAAAATGCAGCCAAACCATTTAAGTTTAGTGACACTCCAAACAATTATAAAACAAAGCCTAAAAGACCTAAGTATAAAAGCTTAAGGAAAACCTAAATAAGGTAGCTTTCTCTACAGTTTCTTATCTCTTTCTTCCGTTGAATTTACATAGTGTTTAAGGTATATTATCGAAGACATCATATAGTGTAGCATGGTTGATTTAAGAATCAAAGTGTCCTTAAAACTTATTAATAATTCAACTCATCTTTTCTTTGACCTTACACACGCAAAGGCATTTCGAGATTTATCAAAGACCACGTCAACCATTTTTTGAATTGATATATATCAATTTGGCATTGTCTGTGGGAAACATTAAGAGTTTCTCTTAAATATGAAATAAAAAACACCATAACCATATCCTAATACACGTACAAAAAAATGCAATTAGCCATGCTCATGCATTTACAAAAATAGGTATATCCAATCCTAATACTTAGAATCTAGACCTAAAAGTGCCCATTCTTACTAGAGGGCAAAACTAAAATAATTAGAATCCATCCATCATAACACAACAAACCCAAACACAATCCACCACCCAAGAGCCTATGAGTACTATCCTTTTCCTATAATAAATTATACTATAATTACAAGCAAGACTTAATAAGAAAATATCAACACTAAAAAATCTCTTGCCTTTGACCAAAAGAAATCATCTTGAAAATCAAGTTGCTCTATTAGACAACTAACGGGAGGAAATTTCCTTATGTGTGAATGTGGTTAGTGACAACTCTAAGGATGAAGAAGAAGATTACATCAAGCAACCACCTTACCATGTCAGATCTATATTGATTTAATCATAAACAAGTTTGAAACCTAATACCAAATAGCTTAAAGGCTTGAAAAGTGTAAGGATAAAGAGACATAGGAAGGGGTTATGAGCTCACACCATGTAAAAGTCAAAAATAAGAGAGGGAAGTCAAAATCTTCAAGAAGAGATGAAAAAGCACAATCCTATATGGGTTCTGCAAGGCATCCTAAGGATAAACAAATAATTGATTTACATGTGATTCAAACTCATGTGGCTGATCAAATGAAAGAGTTATTTGATAATCTCATGTTAATATATAAGTTAAGTTTTAAGGATGATGTATATGTATGTTTGATGTTCAAATATGAATTTGATTATTTTTGGATGAGGTTAAGGTGGGTTATTAAGGCTAAAAGATGGTATTTAAATGTCAAAAGTTTAGGGATTGAGGTTAGAAAGTTTGGAGGTGGTCTATAGTGCCTTTGGTGGTAGAGAAATGGTTTGTAGAGGAATGGACTTTCGATAATTAAAAGTTTTAAGACATTTTAATTTCGACCTTGAGGCCAACAACTACCCTAAAACATTAACATGGAGTTTTGATAGCTGAAAGTCTTAATTACAGGGAGAATTCTAAAACCTTTACCTTCCCTTATTATGTTTATTTGCCCCAATTACTACCGCTCCTTTCATACATAACCCAATAGCCATTTCTCTTAATTTTCCACTTTTTCATAGTTGCTCATAATTATGATGTATATGCAAAATGACAAGTTATGCATTAATCTAAGAAAGATGTTGGAGTTAATCTTGTGTTGTTAGATATCTCAATAATTTTAAGTAGAAACTTTTATAACTTTAAGTTTAAAAAAGAATATATATATTATAATGTCAAGAAAACCAATATATGTAAGAATAGTTATGTTTGTGTTTATGAAAGCTAAATTAAGTAAATTAAATTTTTGGTATATGCTAAGTAAATGTTGAATGCTTATGATAATGATACTACAAATTATGACAAAATGATATTAAGTTAAGCCCTTTAATTCTAAGGATTTTAATGGGAGAGTTTATGAATTATGTTTTATGACATGTAATGATATGCATGAAGTGAAAGTAAAGATAGGAATATAAAGCGAATGAAAGTAATGTTGTACATGATAAGAAAAGAATATATAATATGGCTAAAGCATGATGAAGAATAACGTTTTTATGTAATGTTTTGGGTCTATGCTAGGTTTAATCCCTATATTCCATTAATTTTTATCCTTAGAATTTAAAGTATGGTACGACATTAAAAATGTCAAAATGTTGTAAAACATAAGTTAAAGATTTAAGGTATTAGAGTACATAATGAAAGATACAAAATGACCTTTCTACGAGATAATTAGACTTGTCGTGGGCTATGGTGGCCTTAAGCCTCTTAGATTCTTATCATTGGGATGGACCAAATTTCAAATCGTGACAAAGGATAAGTCCTTATAAGATTACATAGCTCACTTCAATAGGAAAGCATTACAAACCCTAAATCTAGATCATGTAAAAACATAATTAAAGTGGCTTTTTTTAAATTTGCTTATAAAATATCTCTAAATAATGATGAAAGGCTTGATGGATAAGGTAGAAAAGTATAGTAGGCAAAATGATAAGTGGTTAAAATCTAATTCATGTCTAAGAAAAAGAAGAATGATAAAAAAAGAGTTTAACCCAACAATTCTATTAAGTAAAAAAAAAAGTCCCAAAAGAATAATAAAGGGAAATAATTGCACCTTAAAAAAGACAACTAAAAATTTCAGGGTTAAGGAGTTCATTCCCTTTAATGCAACTCACTATAAGGTGTTTATCATAATCTAAGACAAGGAGTACTTTAAATAGCCAAAAGAGACGAGGTTAGATCTTAGCGAATGATATAGATCTAGGTATTGCCATTATAACAAATCTATTAGTCATACCAAAAAGAAATGTTTTAATTTGAAATGCAAGATTGAAAGGTTGATCTAAGAAAGGTACCTTACCTAATATATAAAACGACTTATGCAAAAGGGCATGATCAAAGACAAATGGCTTACCAAGATGATAAACCACTTTATAAGAATATTAAGATCATTGAGGTTATACCTTATAACTATGGTAGGGCTAGAACTAATAATGTAATCTTTAATGGGTTAACATCTAATGACAAGAATGCCAAAAAGAAAGAATACATTAAAGTACAAAAATATGTAATAAAATATTGGATGAATTATTTATTCACTTTTTTTTCCTAATGATGTTAGTAGCTTGATCATCCCCTATGATGATGCATTGGTATAAAAAGTATATCACCAATTCATAGTGGAAGAGGTCTTGAAAGACAATAAAAGTGTTATAAACCTATTAGCAATCTGTGTGTTTAGGAAGATGAAGTTGGATGAAACTAATTTGACTCCTTTAAGGATTTTAGTGAGAGGGATAGGGGAAAGGAAGTTCCCCATGTTAGGAATAATTGAATTAATGATGACAGTTAGGCAAGCTCTTCTTAATAGGACCTTATGGGGAATTTTATTATTATAAATATACCTTTTCCTTACAATGCCATCCTAAGGTGCCCATTATTATATGATTTGTGTTATGTGGTCTCCAATAGACATTTAATAATGAATTTCCCATTAAGAATGGGTTAGGAATTATTAAAGGTAAGCAGATGATCTTAAAGGAATGTTATGAATTATCAATTCAATGAATAAAGGAAGATTATTAATATAGGTTTGTTAAACATGGTAGATGTAAGGGATGATAGCATATAATAGCAAAAAGAGCAAATTTAATAACTAATATGCTTTTTTTAGAGCGTAAAAAGGAAGAAATAAAAGTTTCTTCAGCTAAGTGCTGACTTGAGTAAAGTTAAAGAAATATGTAAAAGAATTCCTTTCTATACACGAGAGTGATTTTGCATGGTACATATCAAACATTAAGGTTATAGACCTCATTGTCACAACCTATGACCTCAATGTTAATCTGCAGTTTAAACCAATCAAGCAAAGGGAGAAAAGGTTTAATCCAAAGAGGCAGTTTTCCATAGCTGATAAAGTAACAAAGCTATTGAAAGTTGGAGCTATAATGGAAGTACAGTACCTTGAATGGCTATTGAATGTAATGTTTTTGAAGAAGGTAAATGAGAAATGAAGAATGTGTGGAGACTTCATTAATCTGAAGAAAAACATATCCTAAGGACTCATTTATATTTTTAATAATTAATAAATTAGTGGATTCAATGGTGGTACACGAATATCTCATCTCTCTAAACTATATTTAAGGTCCCAATGGATAAGAATGAATCCTAGTGATGAAAAGAAGACTTCAGTCTTAATGATGTAGGGGATTTATTTCTATATATGCCATTTAGGTTAAAACATGTTGAAGTTACTTACTAGTGGTTAGTGAATAGAAGGTTTAAAGATTAGCTTTGGAAAAATGTTGAAGCCTATGTGGATGATGTGTTAGTAAAAGTAAAATTTTTTAGCATCACTTCAAAGACTTAAAAGATGTATTCGATGTGTTGAGCATTTACATGATGAAACTGAATCCAACCAAGTATCCTTTCTATAAGAAAGAAGAGAAATTTCTAAGGTACATGGTGAATAACAGAGAGATAAAGCTCAACCCAGATAAAGTGCAAGCAATTTTAGAAATAAAGTTGCCTAATAATGTTAAAAATATGTAAAGGCTGACTAGAAAAATAATGGCCTTGAACGAAATTATGTGAAAGTTCATAGGGAAATATTTGCCCTTTTTTTAAAGTGTTAAGGAAGAATAGAATCTTTGAATGGCTATAAAAGTGTTAGAAGGCCTTCAATAAGCTAAAGAAGTAACTCTTTTTACCTAAAATTTTAAATAGGCCAATTCCTAATGAGGAAATTTACTTGTATTTGTCTTACTCAGAATGTAAAGTAAGTGTAGTTTTGCTAAAAAAAAAAGAGGATGGAAAGTAGAAACTAGTGTACTTAATGAATAAGGTCTCATAAGATGTCAAGACAATGTATAAACCTTTAGAAATACTAGCTTATGCATCAGTGATAGTATCTAGGAATTTAAGGCATTACCTTTAGGCTAACTAATGTGTGGTGCTCAAATCAAACATTAAAAAATATCTTACATCAACCTAAAGTCTTTGGCAAGATGAAAGTTTAAACCTTAAAACTGATTGAGTATAGGTTGGAATATAAGCTGAGGATAGAATTTAAGGCCCAAGCACTAAAAGATTTCATTTTAAAATGCAGTTTCCTTATTCCTTTGAAAAATGAAGAGATGAATACTAAATTTTCTAATTTTGTTGATACTAACCCTACTTATGAATGGAACTTATTTCTAAATGATATATCAGGAGCTAACCATGAAGGTGCCAAAATTGTGTTTGAAGGCTCATGAGATCAAATATAAATATACTCTGTCCTTTTGTTTTTCCATAATCAATAATGTGACAAAATATAAAGCTCTCATACATAGGTTGTAGCTAGCCTATACCTTTAAAGTTACCTCATTCAAGTTGTGTAGTAACTCAAAACTTGTCATTAATTAATGTAAAGGAAAATACCTCATAAGGGAGTTTATAATAATAAATTATTTTTTTTAAAAAAAGTTAGAGAGATCTTTACAAAAATAAAAACTTGAGGTGTGGAGGTTATACTCGTATAAGTCTTTAAAGACAAAAATGCTAAAAGTGGATGCTCTTAGTAAGCTCGTTGTAATAATGTTAGGTGACTTACTTGAAAAGGTCTTTATTAAGGAAGGAAGGAGGGACTTCGTCAGTGAAAGGAGAAAAATTGTTATTGATATTGTTCAAAATTCTAGTTAGTTAGGTCTAATCAAACAATATTTGGAAAAATAATATAATTCATTAGATTGAAAATAGACTGGAATCTGTGGTGAGCAACGAGCTATTAAAAAAAGCGGGATATTCTTTTTCACTCTTTAGGCGCTTGAATAAAGAAGGGGCTAATTATATGCTAAAATAGATGTATGAGGAAGTTTATGGCATACACATTAGAGGAAAGACACTCATAGTCAACATCATAAGGTAAGGCTGTTACAGGCCAACCCTAAAAAAGCTAATGCAATTCATTCAATGCCCTATTTGTTATATGTTCCTACAGTAAAATAGTATCATTGATGAGCCCATGTCCTTTTACACAGTGAAGGATGGATATTCTAAGTCCTTTTCCATAAGCCTTAGGATAGAAGAAATTCCTTTTGATAGCAATTGATTACTTCATAAAATATATAGAGGAAAAGCCATTTAATACAATCACAAAAGAGGTAAAAAAAAAAATCTTATATAAATACAATATGCAGGTATGCATTCCAAAAGCTTGATTTCAAGTAATGGAAAGTAATGTGATAATTCCCTGATTCACATTTTTCTATGACAGCATGCACATTCGATATAGGTTTTCCTCAATTGCTCACCTAACAACTTGGTAGAGGTCACCAACAAGAGAATATTGGAAGGGCTGAAAAGAATACAAGAATGATAAAAGAAAGGCTTAGGTAGAAGAGCTCCATCATGTGTTTTAGGCATATAGAGCCATGCCTCACACCTTGATAAGGAAGATGCCTTTCAAACTAGCCTATGGTTCTAAGGTGATGTTCCTAGTTGAGATTGGAATGCCAAGTCTTAAGGTATAATCTTGTGACGAACAATTAAATGAGGAAGAATTGAGAGTAAGCCTAAACCTTTTAAATGAGCTCAGACAACAAACTGCCATTATAGTCATATTTTACCAACAATGTGCGACTCATTCTTTTAATAAGTGAGTTAAGCTCAAAAAGTTTCAAGAGGGAGATTTGGTGGTAAGGAGGTTAGATGCCTTAATAAAAAAAAAAAGAAGGTCATGGCAAGCTAGCTCTGATATGGATAATACCATTTAAGATCATATTAATCATAAGTTAAGCTAGTTATTAGCTATTAAAGTTAACAGGTTAGAAGATCCCTTACACCTATAATGTCGAATACTTGAAATTATACCATTTAAAATATATGAGATAAATGAATAATTCCTACCTTTTAATGCAAAGTTTGTGTTAGTAAAAGTCCTTATTTTAGAGATAATCTAAAGACCTTTCAAGTAAAAGCAATAAAAGTCCTAGCTAAAACAAAGCCTAAGTGTCTAAAAAAGTCCTCAAAGAGTAAGGTAAGCAAGACTTAAGTGCCCAAACAAAGTCTAACTGTCCGAATAAGACAGTAGTCGTTAAGTAAGGCTTAAATGCCTAGCAAGCCCTAAGTGCCTAAAAGAATTATGTATACTTTGCAAACACATAGCAAAAGCACCCTAAGACCTTTATAGTGAGGCATATGAGTCTAATTCAAACCTTACTGACGCAACATATACATTCATATAACAATCAATTACTCATAAAACAAGTAGGACTAAAATTTGAGAGATTTTAATCAAAATATTAGTACTAAATGAACAAAAAAACAATCTTACAAGGTTTATATAAACACAAAAAGCCTCAAAACAAATAGAAAATAAAAACATTTATTAAAATAAGAAAATAAAATAAAATTCAAAATTTTCTAAAAAGAAAAAGTGACATGATAAAGCCTAAAATGGATGATTTTTCGCCTAAAATAGGTTTGAATGATCCTACTGGAGTACACACAAATAAGTAGTTTTAAGATATTATGGATCCTGTACCTCAATCAAATACCAAATTTTCAGTTCTTACTATAAAATACTTAAAACCTACTTCATTTTAAACTATTGATAGTCCAAACTATTCAAAAACAATAAACTTAGATATTCCATGTGACATAAGAATTGTAAATTGTAAATTGTAAATTGATAATACTCCAAACCTACTTCCTATAAGATTGTTAATGCTTTGAAAGATCCAAAAACTGTAGACTTTTATCCCTACCACATCGTCTAAGAATATAGATTTATCCAAACTAAAATAAGGTTATTTCAAGACGTGTTTAATTGTAGGCATTCAATAATAAGATTATAAAATTAGCAAAAAGAAAGTCAAGTAAACCTCTTTAAAATAATTTATTTCAAAGGTATGAAAATTACTTGAATATTATGTAAGTATGACTATGTCTAATTAAATATTCAAAAGCTCTTAATTATTGCTAAATCCATATGACTGCGATTAAAAATAATTTCAGTATGTTCTTAGAATATTCACAACATAAAGTGCAAAAAGAATGAACAAATAAAAATTTTCATTTCATTGAAGTATAACTTTTTTACATTTAAGTGTTTACAAATGGGAGAAAGGAAGTTAAAAAAGTCTTTTATGCTTACCAAGAGCAATCATTAAGAAATGAAAATCCTAGAAAACATGTGCTCCTCAAATACGAGTGTTACATGATGTCCAAAGGTTTGATTTCAAAATTTATACAAATTTAATAGGGCAATTTTAGCACATAAAATGTTGTGCTTGTTTATATACACTTTAAGGATTGATATATAGAGGATATTAGTTGACAATTTAAAATTTTTGAAGTATTCTTGCTTTTAAAAGGCATCTGAGGTTCAAAGTAGCTCATAAATGAAGAAAATCTGGTCAACCCCAACATCCTAAACTCTCATTTAAAGAATTAGAATTGGGGACATCTGATATGGATCAAATCATTAACTTTAATTAGTTGACACATGATAGCTTATTATAAATTAACAAAAGACCATGTGATAAAGTGTGAGAATAGTGAAGTTTATACATGTAAGGACATCATCATGCATGATAATTGGCATGCAAAGTGTTTGCCTCACATGACATCTATGAGTCCATGTAATTGATCAGCTTGCTAGTAGAACATTAAGGTAGCCCTTCAACGAAGAAAAATTTTCTTGCTAATGGTTTCATGCTTTTAGCACTTTGCATACTCAATCATTTTTGTTTGAGGCTTTGTTTCCACCAATTAAAAATGACAACCAGAAAACATGTTTATATAATAACTTGATTTCTCACATTTCTCATAGAAATTAGCAACACCATTTGCTTTTTCAACCTATATGATTGCAACTTTCATAAGGTTGAGGTAAGATCCATGATATGGTATCAGAATTCAATAAAGCCTAACTAAACCTAATGAGCCAAGAAAAACATTTAAGTATAAGAACATTTAGATAACTGTAATAGTTTAAGCTCAACTGTTTTGTATAACTTGAGAATAACAGTAAAACCACAAGGCCGAAAATGGTTAACCTAAGTTACTGTAGTAGTTGGGCTCAAACTTATATAAGTTGTTAATTTTTCCATCTCAAGCTAACACCTCTAGGTGTGAAACACTTCAAGTTGACACCTCAATTTGAGATATTACAATCTCCCCATCTTGGACTCGTGATGTCCTTGTCACGACTTAGTTTACTACTGGGCTTATGTTTCACCAGGATGTAGCCCTTACATATTATGGTTCATTAGTGCCTAGGATGGCTCCACCTCCTTAGTAACAACAAGCAACCCTTTTCTTGTAGGTCCACTTGTTCCATATAAATTTTTTACTTAAGGTGGCTCTAATACCAATTGTAATAGCTTGCGCTTAACTGCCTTATGTAACTTGAATACCGGTTAAGCCACATGACCCAAAATGGTTAATCCAGGTTGTTGTAATAGTTGAGCTCAAACCTATATAAACTACTAACCTTTTTAATTAACTTTCGATATGAGATTTCTAAGTTAATCCCTAAGCATCTCAAGTTAACACTTCTAGCTGTGAAACACCTCAAGTTGACACGTCACTTAAGGATGCTACGACAATCATAAAATAGAGCTTAAGAGATCCAAGTACGAAAGCTTAAATAAGACCCAAATAAGATAACTTTTCTACACTTTCTTATCTAATTCTTTCATTGAATTTACTTAGTGTTTAAAGTACATTATTTCACTGAATTCACTCATCTCATTCTCATTCTTTCACTCATCTTATTTTTATCTCATTCTTTTACTGAATTTACTTAGTGTTTAAGGTACATTTTTTGAGACATCATAAAGTATAATCTATGCAAACTTAAGCATTAAAGTATCATTGTCAATAATAGCTCAATACTTTAGCTTACCCTTTTTGGTATTCTTAAATACACAAGAACATTTTGAGCTTAGTTAGGCCACATCGACCATCTTTAAAATTGATGCACAACACCCACATATTTTGTTAGGAGTACCCATTGATTCAAAAATTTCAAATGTTCAAATAAAACTATTATAATTATCTATACTATTAATGATCATAATGTAATGGGCACCACCTTCTCCCATATGAGCCTGTAGTATGCACCTATTACGAACACTCTTTGTATATTATTTATTTAATGTACGCAGACAAATATATGATCTCAATATATATATATTATTTAAAACTACAGTCAATTACAATCGTAATTGTATTAAGATTTATATAATCATACATCAAAATTTTGTTGAACATTGAATATATAATAAAAAGACTCTAAACTAATAATTATAATGATCACAATATCTATCTCATAATATAATAAATTAAAAATTCAAATTTGAATAACTGAAAATTTTAAATATTTACATAAAACATCCTTACAATTTTACAAGTCAACTCTTGCATATATATAAAACAACAGAGAAAAATCAGAATTATATTATTATTATTATTGTTTGAGACTAAAAAACTATTAGACTATTATGTCAGCATCGGAAATTCATTTGAAAGAGGTAATATATAATATAAGACAACCATACCATACCATGCCATACCATATATATATATAATCCATAAAGGTTAACTGTAGTAGTTGTTAAGTATCAACTGAATGATATGGACCAATTTTTTGAACAGTAAAAAAAATCTCATAAAAGATAATAATAGGTAGGGAACAAATTAAGCACTGGTCGATGATGGTTCAGTTGTATAATAAGAAGCACTTTGCTTATCCTATTTCAAATCAGTTTGACCCTACCCATTACCCGATATGCTCCAAAACAAAAGGTGTGTTCAGTCATATCACTTTCGTTTCCAATCACCATAAGCGTTACCTCTCATCATTTTATTATTAACTTACAACTAAATTGTTTCCTTAAAATTAAATAATAAAGTGTTTTACGGTAATTTTTGACTAGCAAAGTTATTGATAATTTTGAGATGTATATCGATCGGAGTGTTCACAACTCGATTGATCAAGCTGTATATCATGAAAAATCAATTAATTGGTTTTGATTTAAAAAGCTTAAATTAAAATCAATTCGAAATTGTTGTTGGTTCAATCACTCTAAAAATCAAAGTTTGGTTATTGAAAAAATTGATCATATATATATATGTATATACACACACACAGTCAATTTGATTACTATCAGTTTTTAATATAAAATTAAAATCAAATAATAAATTATAGTTATTAAACCAACTAATCAATTTTTCAATTCAATTTTAGTCAATTTTCAATTTAATTTACCAGTTTTTTGTTTTGTTTTTTTTATCGCTTGAATATGTTTGTTTCACATAAACTATTTTTTAAGAAAATTTTTTTGTATTTTTCTTTATTTCAGAAAATTAGTCAACGAAAAATATTTTTCTGATAAAAAAGTTAGTTTTTTTTAGAAAATGACTTCTCATTTTGAAATATAAGAGCATTTACTGAGCTCTAACAAACTTGTTCAAATGAAAAATTAATTATATTAATAAATATATTTATTATCATTGATATCCTTCACTACTAATATTTATCACTGATCATCGATGGTCGGTGATGGTAGCCAAAGATGAATGAGACCTTAAAAATATTCATTTTTAATGTATTTCTTATATTGAACAATAAATAGTATAAATATATAATATTTATAGTTTAAATTTTATTATAATTTTATAAATCAAAAGAAAATTAATATTTTTTGTATTTCAAACACCAAAAAATATGTTGCTCAAAAAATATTTTTTTAAAAAAATTCTCATAAAATATTTTTCTTAGACAATTTATTTTTTATGAAATAAATAGAGCCTTATTCACTAAAATTTAATTAAAATTTTTGAATATATGAATCAATGTTAGATGCGTTTTTTAAATTATTAAGTATGAGTTGATGTATAAGAGCTTGCATGAAAGTGGATTAAAAATAGTTAAGGAATAGAATGTAAATGAAGATTAACTGATTAATCTCATTTATGAGTTTTTTTATGATATAAATGAAAGTCAATTGAGGTTAAAAGTTTTCATTTATTCATTTTCAAATATTTTTTTTAATTCTCAAATTAAGAGTTAAAGGATGAAATAAAATATTTTAAATAGTTTTTATAAAAAAATTTCAAAACAAAGTGAAATTAATTAATTTTATTTATATTTTTATTTCGTATTTTTCATTACTCTAAACTTTCTTTTTCAGTTTAAGAAAACTTCCACCCAATACCTAAACTAATATAAAAGTAGATTATTTATCAGTTGAAAAGGAATATGGATAACAAAACTTAGATAACAACAGTATTGTAAATACTTTCAAAATACACATAACATTTAAACATTTCAAATCCTAATTTAAAGCTAATTTTTTAGGTAAGATTATTTAAAATGTCCTAACTTAAATTTTTTAACAATTTAACTTAAAATTTTTAACAATTTACCTAAATCAAATTAAAACTTATTTTAGTCTGTTCATTAATTAAATTTTTAATAGTTTGCACATTACATCATTATTGAAATACAATAGTTATGTCTCTTATTAAGCCAAATAACAATTTCTTTATAATTTTCTGGAAAGCAAAAATATAGGAGAGAAAAAGAAAAAAGAAAATAGGAAATTACTAATCTAATATTAGTCTTATTATGTTCTAGAATTTATTGATTTCTTATTTATTTGAATTTAATTTTCACCATCAATACTCAAAAGAAATTAATAATTTTTAAATGCATAAAATCAATATGAGTATGCGTAAAAAAAATCACTAAATTTGTTTGAGACATAGCTAAAAATGGAAAGGGAAGTATATGTATTTGGAAAGTATATGTATTTGGAAAAAGTCAGGATTCTTTTCAAGTGACGGTTAAGAATTAATACTAATACCAATATTTTTAAAATTGAACAAATCAATAAATTAGTTAACTGAATGATTTGTAGGTTGATCGGTTTGATTTATTTGATTTAATAATAAATAAAAATTTAAAAATATTATTAAAGTAATTTTAAAAAATAAAAAATATTATAAATATATTTATAATACTTAATATGAAAATTATTTTAAAAATTAAATTAGATCTAATTAAATAATTATTAATCTAGTTTTTAATTTTATCAGATTTGATTAATTGATTCCGTCCGGTTTTCAAAATACTAACTAATATTAATACTACTTTTTTTTTGGGTTGCATAATAATACTGATAATTCACGTTTTCAAGTGTCAGATGATGACTTTTCTCTTTATTTAATTATTTGATTTGTTAAATAGTTTCCTTAAAAAAAAAAAAAAGAGAAAAGGCTTATTAAATTAAGTAATATAGGTATGATTGGTACGAGGGTACAAAGGTGTCAGAATCCTGACAAGCGAGCAGCATGGCTATCTGTACGGTACGCTAATCTCACCACAATAAAAATAAAATACTTCTGTTTTTGCCATGTAATGATGGAAAAAAAAAAAAGGAAAATTGTTCAAAATGTTCAATTATTTTTCTCTTTTTTTAGCAATTATTTCCTTTTTTTTTGCATAATTATAAAATAAATAATTAAAAAATAAAATTTCTAAAAATATTATTTATTTATCATATATAATTTATAATAAATATTTTAATTTTATTATTATTTATAAATATACCTTAATAATATATTAAATTAAATAAAAATTATATATTAAATTATAATTCGAATAATCAGTAATCAATTAATATTTTATTAATATGAAATAACTTGTTCATTCTAAATATTAATTTAAATGGTTATGAGAGTTTGCTTATTTTTAAATGTTTTAATATATCTATGAATACATCAGATTAATGTACAAATGCATCTTAAGATCACTTAATAAGTAGTAATCAAATGACAATATCTCCAAAAATGAATAATAGAATATTAAGTTCTAAATGCTCTTATCAAATAATAAAAAAATGCAACTTGTTAGCAAATAAAATTATTTTTTATCTTATACACTAGAGTTTTTATATATAATATAATTATATAATATTAGCTCTAATTCCTCCTAATAAAAATAAAATAGTTGAACATTTTTTTTGTATTTACAATAAAAATAAATTGTTCTCAAAATAAATATTTTTGTGATAAAAAATTTTAATCTTTTTTATTTTTATTTTTTTTACCTTTCCACACCAAAAATAAATTCAGAAGTGGTGACTTGATTTAGGCACTTACTTCTTGCTTGGCCATAAAAAGAATATTTCTTTTCCATTCTTTCTACTTAGGTTACCACCCTCTTCCTTTTAATTCCATTGGTGGGACTTCCTATAGGAAGTGTCAACAGCACTAAAAACGACAACATACAAAATAAAGGCAAAGCAACCATTCTACTCATGAAACTTAAACATATCTGCCCAATCCTTCTTGTTGTGGCTCCTACACCATTCTTCTTGTTCTTCTTCCTCCTCATGAGCTTTTGGATTGGTAGCCTGGCCACACCACAGGTACCTCTCTCTTTCTCTTTCTCTTTCTTCACCAACACTTGCTGCTTGGATTCTTTCTTTACATTTTAAGACTACGGTTGGTTTCATATTTTTTCAACCTTTTTTTAATCATTGTCGAACCACACATACTTTCACCTTCTTGGTTTGAATTACCCATGTATTCTTTTTCAAGATTTCATCGGTTTCGTCTCTACATTTCCATTTGAAGAAACATTTTCTTACTGGGTCTTTTGGTACTTTTTTAATTTTCCTGTTTATCTCCAGCTTTTTTAAGCTTTCTTTGACCTTTAAATACAGTATCGGAAGAATTTTTTTTTTCCCTTTGTTTTTTTTTGATTCTTCTGCTGCTGTTGTTATTATTTTGCATTTCCCATTTATAGTTTGAAGAGATGATTTTGGCACTTCGAACAACACTCTCCTCAACACTTCAAAATAGTATTAGAAGATGTGCTAAAATCAAGTTTCGGAGTGCCAAAATCATTTTCCATGGGTAAAATCTGGATTTTCTTTATTTTCTTTGTTCTATCTTCTTCACTAGATATATGGTATATCCCTCTTTCTTTGGTGGGTTAGGTAGCTGGATCCATATTTCTTGTAAAGCAAGATCTGTTCTTGATTTACTGTATTTCACAATCACAATTTAAATTTAATTTTTTTTAAAAAAATTTTAGGTGAGGAAGTGCTGTTGGATTTCTTTTTATTATAGATTAAAACTTACATATCCTTTTTAATTTCTTTCCCGTTCTCTTTTCAGCTTTACACTCAAATTCTTCATCTTTCTTGGATTATAGTTTAGTTAATGATGATTTTGTGTACTTTTGCATGAAGGAGAAGTATTGAAGTTATTTTCTAGGGAAAATGACACGGCAGAAAATCCAGATCAAAAAGATTGACAACAATGCGGCAAGACAAGTAACTTTCTCCAAGAGAAGAAGAGGGCTTTTCAAGAAAGCTTATGAGCTTTCTACACTTTGTGATGCTGAGATTGCTCTCATAGTCTTTTCCGCAACCGGAAAGCTTTTTGAGTATGCTAGCACAAGGTTCATCTCTCTCTTCTTTCTTCTCATATTTTTCTATTTTGAGATATTAACTGATTATGCTATTTGTTGATCTCATTGCTCAATCTTGGCAGTAGAACATACCTGGTTTCTTTAAAACCAACAAAACTGAAAAAAGAAGAAATGGCTGAAATATTTCTGCAGTAGAATATTTTGGTTTATGTGAACAAATATTAATTTCATGGAATAGATAAGAAAGAGATAGGGGTATGTGGATGCTATTATCACCATTAAAGGTTGTTATGTCAGCAAACCATATTTTAAAGGACTTCATATAGTGGTGACTCCTCTTGTTTCTTACTCATTAGTATCAATAATTGGTGGTCTGTCCGAAGATTTCTCTTAGAGATGATTGCTAAAGATGTTTCTTTTCCAGAGGTACTTACGGCACTTCTGTTCTTGAATAACAAAGCTATACTTCCTTTCGTTAACTTCTATATCCTGGTAAGATTGTCCTCATAAAATATTCGATATACCCTTAGATGATACGGTCATCAACAATAAAATCCAGTAGCAAAATTTCTTATAGACAGAGGAATTGTTATGTTAAAAATTGAAACGAAATTAGCATCTTGAACTGATGATGGCCCTAAAAGAAAGCTAGACAATTAGATGGTCTTTGTAAAAGTTGGTAATTATGTTTCTAAACTAATTACCATGCATAGTCTTTCAGAGAGGAAATTTTTCGGATGGGAACCGAGCTACAGCCAATTCTAGAGAAAGATGTGCATCTTTGTAGTTTAGTTTCTGCACATCTTAGTAAGTATGACAGTCAACAGTTAATGTTAGAGAAAGATGTCCATCTTTGTAGTGTAGTGTCTGCACATCTCAGTAAGTACAACAACGAACAAGTAATGCTACCAGTTAGTGATGACTTATCATACAACGTATACGATTTCTGTTCCATACTATGCTTGTGTCTGTATAGTAACTCATATTCTTAACAAAAAAGATGTGAGTTTGTGGCAATACAATTGTGTATCAGCTGGTATTATACATGATTTGGTTTTATGAAACTGTGGAAAATCACTTGTTTAACACACAATTGGAAGTGGGTTGCAGTTATTTGAAACCTCACATATGTAATGGGCAAGATAGTGCCACAAAGTAATTAGGTTGCTGCTATATACTCTCTCAAGGAAATCTGTTGTTTGTCATCATGTTGCTGCCAATCATGCTAACTTGCGTTTGGAGTGATTGCCTAAACCAAGAGTACTGTAGTAGTTTTATAGTTATATTACTTTTGGGTATTTTTAGGTTTCATCTAATTTAAGCTTTCTCTTCATAGAGCAGCTGTTCTTTATTTACTTTTGAGCAAGCTTTTTTCGCTGCAGCAATTTCTACTAGGATGTGCTTCTTTGACGTAATATCCCAATTTTTTATATTAGTAAAATTCATCTTTTGTGTTTAAAAAAAATGTAATGGAGCAGATATTCAAGTTTAATTAAATTCACAAATGATGATAATAATTTAAACCAACATATTCCTATCACTGGGTATGTTTAATTAGGTCTGTTCTTGATTCTTCAAGAATACAATATAAAATTTACTTAACTATAATTTTGTTCACAAATTAAGCGTACAAAGGCATGTAATTGGTGTAATTATACAGCAAGGAATTCTTATGTCTTATAAGAATTTTACTGATGATGACTTTTATTTGATTCAATTTCTTTAAGGTCTAGGATTTCAGTTGTTGACTTAGGTCTTTTTTGCCATTTTCTTTTCAAAGGTACGAGCTTGATCCACTAATAAAGAAAAGAATACTCTTTCACAAAAGAGGGTTTGAAAACAAGAAAAGTGATTTAAGGTCTTCAGACTAATGATAGGAAAAGGAAACTATTTGTTTTCTTTCATTCGTGAACTATGAATTTTGGATAGAGAATATGAGGAAAGATTAAAGTTTTATATTGGATAGTTTAGGTATAGTGTATAATTTAGGAATTCTTGCAACTCAAATGCTTAGTCTAGTGTAGGGGTGCTCATTATTTGGTTATAATTGAATCGAAATAATGAAATTTGGTTATTTTGATGATAAAAATTGGTTTTAATTATTAATTTTAATGAAACTTGATTTTCATTACCTCCAAAATGATAATTGAAATAACTGAACAAGCTGAAATTAACATATAAATTATAATTTTTTTAAGAACATATTAATTATAAGGATTTTTTATTAATGATAGGAAGTTTAATAATTTTATTAATAATATATAATTAGAATTGTATTTTTCACTAATAATTTGAGCCAATAATAATATAAAAATGTTAATTATTTAATTATCTCAATTATAACCAATAATCAAATTGAATATTTTAATTTTGGTTAATTTTGATTTTCAATCACAATTTTGTTCAATTCAATTAATATTTTACAAAAAAAAAATCAATTAATATAAAATTCAATTTGATTTAGTTTGTTTAACTTGATCAGCATCTGCTAATAGCGAGCAAGTGGGTTTGCTCCTA
Organism: Omphalea diandra; assembly: GCA_949677035.1. Classification (NCBI taxonomy): domain Eukaryota; kingdom Viridiplantae; phylum Streptophyta; class Magnoliopsida; order Malpighiales; family Euphorbiaceae; genus Omphalea; species Omphalea diandra. The sequence goes on along the minus strand of CATIWR010632954.1, from coordinate 14,288 downwards.
TCATACCTTTTTTTTAAAAAATAATAATAATAAGAGCAGATGTATTATTAATGAAACATGATACAAAACCAGACTCAAGATACATAACTCTGCGCCAAAACCAAAAACTCTTAGCCCATATATGAAAACTGACACATCTGCACTTAGTAACAAATGTTTCCTCGCTCAAGCAAACTTCTGGAAAACCAAAACCTAATCCTAAACAGCTCAATCCTCCTATCACACCATAGTTGATCAAGGTTGTGATTCTAGAGCGTATGGCTTGGAAGATAGGCCCTTCTTTGCAAATCTCTTAGTCATAATATAGTGGTGTCTTTGAATGGACTTGAAGTGAACTTATTAAATTTGCCAAAAAAAAAGTCTACAAAATTTTGATAAAAGAAAATTAGTTATAGGGATGTTGTTTTATTTAATTGCGAGTAGTAGTTGTCAGCCATTAGATTCATTGATAAATAGTTATGTTTTTGGAATTATAGCATCTGTTGGTGATGTCAGTAGACAAGCAAACGGTTAATTTCATCAACCTTATGTGGATTTTGTCCATTAGTTGTAGGCAGTGTGGATATTTTCTAAATAAGATATCATCAATTCTTTCTGTTTTTTTTTTTTTTCCTTGGTAAATCAGTTGAAAAGAAATGAAGAAGTCTTTTGATCAAATTACTTATAATTGAATAATAGGAAGATATGATTATTCATGGTAAAAACACAAAATCTCTCCTTTCTCATTGATTCAAGAGTGCATTGTAGACATAATAGGCAGAGCAAAAAATAGATGGTTTATTATTGAGATGATTAACAAGTTTTGAATTAATTAGGGTAAACATTCTCTAATCTGGGACTAGGTTAATACAAATTGTTTACTGGAGACATAATAGATGGATTAGATGGTTTAAATACAAGGTGAATTATTTGGTCAAAAAAAGCTTAAGTGGATTAGTTGGTTAAAAAAAAATCTTAGGTGGCCTTAAAAGAGCTTATGTGTTTTAGAGGAGTTGAGATAAATTTTATTTTAAGAAAAAATTCTTTTTCTATATCATATCAGTAATTTTTAATATCCAATTGATCAAAAGTTGATTTGAGAATATTATTAAAAAAAAAAGTGAAATTGAAGTATTTTATTAATAAAAAAAATCTTAACACAAAATTGAAAAAAAAAAAACTAATTCTGAATTCAAGAGTTATTATTTTATATATTATTAATGGTGAGTTATAATTTAAATGCTTCAGAAAGTATGATAAAAGAACAGTTACTTAAAGTATAGTGTAGGAGGTTAACTGTTACCCTCTAATAAACCATTTCCCTTTTAAAAATTTTGATGTATCAAATAAAATTAATTAAAGAAACTATCGCAATGATAGACTTAGTTATATTATCACAAATATTCCATGTTATTTGTATTTTTTTTATATCATGCCAGTTTTCTAAAGCCCTAAAAGAATATCAAAAATCCAGTCAGGGTAAAATTAAAAATAAAATTTAAAAAATATAAAAAAACCTAATTAACTCTTGCTGTTTTTGAATGTTGAAAGTCATAAATTAACATTATTTTTAATGTTGTCTTCAACTTTGCTCTAATTTGATCGAGTTAGAAATTTTAGAAATCTGCAAGCTTCATTTGCGTTTAGTTATAAGTAACAGAAAAGACAGAAAATTAATTCAAATGTTAGGGTTTTGCTCAATTATTTCAAATATCTATAAATGGCAGCAGAAACTTAATATTTTCTTTTTATATCTCTATTACTTTTACTTTTGAGAGGATATAACTCACCTCTTTTTTTAAAAAAAAAAAAGAAAAAAAAAGGTATAATAATACAGTATACTTGAAAGAAAAAAAAAACCAATATCTTTCTGTGAAACTAAAGAGTGATGTTAGTTAGGGACATGTAGTTTCTCAGTTAAAAATACATCTCTTGAAATTAAAATAGTGGTCAAAATATTTATTATGAATTGAAACTATTTAAAAGGAACGAGTAATATTAGGGTTTGAATACTTGATGACTTGCACTATAAAATAGGGATTCAATTACCAAGCTATTAATCTAATTATAGCAGTTAATTATAAAATAATCAATTATAAATATTGAAGCCTATAAAAGAAAAGGTCACAATTAGAAAGAGCATATATAGTTTTACTTTTTTTTTTTTTATCAGTTGTTAACCCTTTTAGTAAATAATTGATAATTCCTTGCATATTATATATCAATATAGATCAATTGTCAACTGTTACTAACTGTTAACCAAATGCCATAACCCATTACAATTTGCACTCGGATAAAGTAAAATATGAATAAAGTTAAATTAACTTAATACACATAAAAATAAGTAATCAGAAATATTTTGAATTCTTACACTAGGTTTGGTTCAAATCTAATATAAAATTTATTTTATTTATAAATAAATTTCTAGCGGAAGTCATTTACAAATGAATTTCTATTTTGGCATATTATATAATAGTTATAGATTTTGTTTTGAATAAAATAAATATTAGTTTTGGTTTGAGTATGAAATTTATTTAGTATTTATTTTCTAAAAAATATGCTTGGTATATATTATGCTATTTTTGAAAATTTTTTGTAAATATGAGCAATAAAAAAACCCTTTGATTTTTAATTTTTTTTGAAAATTTTAAAAAATTTGGTAAAATTTGATTTAGTTATAATCAATTCCATGAATTTAATAAGATGGAATTCCAAATAAAATTTTATTTATATCAAATATCCTAAATCCAAATTAATTCTATAAAAATTTATGAAATTTATTTGTACCAAATATTATGTTAAGTTTCCCAATCTTAAGACTATTTTGAACAAATTATACGAAAAAAGAAAAAAATTATTTTTATTAGTAGAATTTATTCACTTTACTAATGGAATTATTTTATTTGAATAAATTTTAAATGAATATAATTACTAATAAGACTTCATTTGTTTTATGAAAAATAACTTGTCTGAGAAAACTATTTTTTGAGGAAAATATTTTTTAAATAACATGTTTTCTGATGTTTGAAACACATTATAAAAATATTAATTTTCTTTTGATTTATAAGAATATAACCAAATCTAAATTATAAATATTTTATATTTATACTATTTATTATTTAATATAAGAAAAAATACATTAAAATAAATTTTTATAGGTCACACCTATCATTGGTGATCACCGCTAGTCAATGATGACCAGTGACGACTAATGATAATAAATACATATATTTATATGATTTAATTTTAATTTGAATAAACTTGTCAAAGTTGGAAAAATGACTTTTTGTTGTCAAACGAGAAGTTATTTTCTTGAAAAATGACTTAGTTTTCTCTTTAACCAGGAAAATATTTTTCGTCGACTAATTTTTCTAAATGCATCAAACAAAGAAAAATACTAAAAATATTTTTTAAAAAAATATTTTACACAAAACAAACAAAGCCTAATATTTCAAATTTTTTCATTAAATTATTTTTTAAATATAGTGTTTCCACCAAATAATAAAAGTATTTTAATAAAATTTAATTTATTTAAATTTGTTTAAAATAGGAATTTTTGAGCTCTAGTATTTTTTATCTTACTAATAAAGAAATGAGTTTCAAATTCATACTAGTAGTAACTTGATTCAACTGTTTAATAATGAACTTTTTATATAATTGATTTGATACGATAATGTGAGTGATTAAATTTTATGGGAATGTAAGGTAATCAAATTATTATTTAATTTATTTCTATTTTATATTTTAGGGGTAGATTTAAAAACACTAATTTCTCTTTTTTTTCTTAATTTAAGGTATGTTTAATTTGCAGATTTTCATAGAAAAATAATTCAAGAATGTTCAATTTTGGTGTTTGGTTTGCACGAGAATATTTCATTATTGGAAAAGTTAAATTCCTAAAGTGGTGGACTCCACACTTTTCTTTATTTTAGAATATGATGGACTTGACCATTAGTTTCGCATGAACATGAAAAAATATGTTTTCATTTTAAGAGCTAGAAAAACTATTTTTCGATAATAATAAAAAAGTCAAAATTTAAATAAATAGTTATGTCTTTAATTTTTATAATATTTGAACAAATTTAACTTTATATAATATTATATATTAAATTATACAATATATGATTTTGTTACAGAAATTATAATCCATAATCTAAGTTAGCTAATTATAGTTCAAAACAAAAAGAAGAAATATCTTTTATATTTTGATTTTCTTAAATTGTTTATTGCAAATTATATATGCTATATGTCTAAGTATTTTTAACAATTATATTTCACATTGATTCCATTATTTATATCACACTTTATTATAAAATATATCCATATATATTTTATAGATTAATTAAGTAAAACATATCTAAAATTGGATATTATAGTAATTTAAATCATTGTCCTACTTCAATCAATGACGGTGAATTCTAAGAAAAATTTTTTTACAATCAAATATGATAATGTTATATTTTAAAATTATTTTTTTGAAAAAAAATTGTTCTGGAATATGATTTCAAATCTAGATGTTGAATTTGAACAACTAAGCCCCTTGTTGACATTTTTCTTTAATTCCTTTATAATGCTTAATTCATGGAAGACAATATAAATCTTGAGTTGGTTAATGAAAATAAAAAATTAATTTTTACTTAATAAGATATAATAAACATTAATCTTCATTTTAAGAAAAATAAAATGGGAAAAAAAAGCAAATAGACCAACACTTACTTTTGTGGAGCAAGAGAACTAAAAAAACATAACTATTTTTGTTATTATTATTTTTATATGGGAGGTGTCATGTTCTCAAATGGTCAAAACTAGGGTTTAGAATTGCAATGGGGTAAGGATTCAGCTGGCTAGCTAACGTCAATTCTTACTTTTTCCCTTTGAATACCGTCCCTAACTTGTATCGCCTTAGAAGCCAAAATTCTTAGCTGCGGGGGCTAAGTTAAAGTGTGTAAATGCATTACTTAAAATTGATTTTAGAAATACTTAAAATTTGAGTCGATATTAATCGAGTCGAGCTCAAATTATTTGAGCGAGCTGAATTCAAGTATCAAAATACTCAACTCAAGAATTGAGTTTAAACATATTTATAATATTACTAAACATATTTATAATATTATTAATTGAGTTTAATTGATCAATACCTAATCGAGTTTATTTAAATCGAAGTATCAATTTATAGAATTAAAAAACTATATAAATGAATGAGTCTAATCAAATTGACTTCGAGTGTTCAAGTATTTGATTAAACTTGAGTTCGAGCTTAAAAATTGAAACTCAATCAAGCTCGAACTTGAGCTTAACAAAACTCGACTTAACTCGACTCGATTACACCTCTAGGCTAAGTGCTTCGAGCGATACAAGAGTTAAAAGACTTCTATTTGCTACCTTAGCAAGGGCAGGCACTAGTCAGTTATGATTAAAAAATTGAAGGAAACCATTAAATCTTAGTTAATTGGATAAGTTTATTAATTTTTTATGAGATAAATTTAGATTTTGATTTGCTTACTTTAAAATAATAACCAAATTAACTGAAAATAACTAAATTTCAATTAAGAATATATAAATTACAATTTTCTAGATATTATATTGTTTATTATTGTTAATATATAATATAATTATATTTAATAATATTATTAATTATAATTATATTTTATTGAATATATAATTTTTATTAATAATATATGAAATAATTCTATTATAAATTATAAATAATAACTATTTGATTAGTTCGATTATAATCAATGACTAAATTAATATTTCTGTTTTGATTATTTTTAATTTTTACAAAATTTAATTTGATTTAATTATATATTTAAAAGTAAAAAAATTAATTAATTGAAATTTTAATCTGGTTGAATTAACCAAATGTCCATACTAAAAAATTATCAACGGATTACCAACAGATTTCCTTAAAATTTATCGTCAGGTTTGCGATGGTTATCCATCGGTAATATATGATGGTTTTTTACCATATTGTAGACAGCAACCGTCGTAAATTTACCAACATGTTCTTTTTCCGTCAATAAACAATTACCAATCAAGTTTTTTGCCACTAATTATGTCAGTTAATAATTTATTAGTAAGTTGTTTTATTGACGAAATTTTCTATTTATCAACAAAAATTTTCGTGGATATAGCGATATTTTCTTGTAGTGGAAGAAATTATTAATATTAGTTGCTCAAGGCATGCATATTGGAGCTTATGTTATGCATGTCCCCTTTAAATAAGTCACTAATACTATACTTGGTTATATTAAAAAATACAAAATGGAATCTTATTTTTAGAATAAGTGTTTTAAGATTACAATATTTTTATTTGATATATTCGTACATAAGAAAAATAGTAAGATATTTAAATTTTTAAATCACATTCTTAAATGTTAAACTAAATTAAGGTATCAAATAAATAAAATATTAAAATTTTATTCTAGTTCCATTTTTTGGTGTGCTAAATACATTTTAAGAGTGTAAAATCTTCACCCCCCATTGTCCACTCCTACCAAACCCATAATATACTATAATATGTTTTTTTCTTATATATAATCATATGTATCATGTTTACATTTTAACAGTTAAGTTATAATATAATTTAGTATGATTAAAAATAAAACATACATTTAAATGAGAAAAAGGGAACTCAGGTGGAGTGCAAAATCCTTGCCCCACCTTTGATTCGTTGCCATCCCAAAGATTTTTGTGAGATAAAAAGATCATCCATGACTTTCTTTTTTATTCTTACTAATTAGGCTTAAGTACTTTTGTGTTTGCTCTAATTAGTCATAGTTAAATATTTGAATTTAAGAAACTAAAAGTTTAGACAGTATTCATTCAGTGATATTGGATTAAGATATGGAAAACGATTGGGTATAGGAGTCATGAGAATAAAAACATAACTTCAAGATTGGGTTTAGTTCTATAATTATTTTCTTAATGTTAATATAAAAAATGATTATATAAAAATAGAAATTTAATGAAAATATTATAAAAAATGAATAAGTAATACTAATATTACATATTTTAAAAATTAAAGTTAAATGTGCTTTAATATAATTGTGGTTATTGTTAAGGCATATTTGTATGTTAGAAATAGAGAAGTATAAATATAAAAAGTGTATGAAAGTTATAAAATTGATCCAGACATATATAAAAAATAAATGTCAAACGTGAAAGTATTATTTACTAAATTTACAAAAAAAAAAAAAGCAACAACTTGTTTTCATTAAGCTGTGAATATTTTCCACATTTAGACCCAACTTTTTTTTCATTTTTTTTAATTTTTGAACTTGAAATGACACTTATGAATAATAATAAGTGCTATAAAAATTTCAATGATTCAGTTACTAATTAAAAATTTTAAATAACGATAGTGAAATGGTATTGTTTAATAACTTTTGATGAGATGAAATTGTTTGGGAAAAATGCAACATCAAGTGTAAAAGATTTTTAAATGCATTTACTCATCAATTTGAATTCCAGTGAGATTATAGGCAAACCATTGTTTTAACAGAAAAATGTATTGCATTTTTCTATATTGTTTTTATGATGATATATTTTAAATTATGGTTTTCTTACAAAAATGACTACAAATAATGGCATACATTTCCTCATTTTCTTATTACTAAAAGGAATTACTTTTCAGAGCACTTATTTAATTTTTACAACACTTTTCAGGAATATAACATATGTTTTCCATTATTTCTTTTTCAATTCAAGTTCATCATTCCAATTAATATTTGACTTACTTAATTTTCTCTCTGTAACATGTAATTCCTTTTTTTATTATTACTTTAAGTTCAAGAACATATGAGTTCTGGTTTTTTGGCCTTGATTTTAGTTATATATATTCACTTTGATAATCTATTTTAATGAGCCAAAAATTTTAAAATTTAATATCATTTTATGAAGATAAATTTTTTTAAAAAATAGTCACAACATACTCAAAAGGAACTTTTAGCCTAAACTATATTGACCTATCCTAACTTGTTTGAAAGTACACTATAAAGATTTGAATTTACAATTTATTTGAAAACTCAAATTTTGAAATGATTTTAAAAAATTATTTCAATATTTTTCTTATTTGGAAAATTTATTTAATAAAAAAATTATTTTAATGATTTTCTCATTTAAAGTCTTTCAAAAATATTATTTAGAAAAAAAAAGATTTGATAAGAAAATCAAATTAAGTTAAAAGTCAAAAGATTTTGAAAGAATTTATCTCAATTAAAAAATATGGATAAAATTATTCTACTAACTTTATAACTTAAATGGACATTATGTTTCTTTTAAATAAATAAGGGTATTTATGAGAAAAAATAATTTTAATTTATTATAAATTTATTTCAAATAATAGAATTTAATTGAATTCTATTAATTTAAAATTTATTTTAAATAATAGAATTTTATCATTAATGTAAAAAATTTTATTAATGAAATTCTTTTCTTACATGATTTATTGCAAACAGATACTTAAAGATGTTAGTGCAAAGGTTATATATATATATATATATATATATATATATAGAGAGAGAGAGAGAGAGAGAGAGAGAAAGAGAGAGAGAGAGAGATTATAATTTCACACGAAAGACTGTAGTAAAAATCCTAGTATATACTTAAGGTTAGGGAATAGTGAAACATTTAACTTATAAATTTTACATCAGTCTACCCTCTCCTTAGGGCCTGCATGAGAGTGGATTAATAGAGGTTAATGGATGAAATGAAATGAATATAAATAATTAACTTGTTTGGGAATATAATTTTAATAGAAGAAAAAGTTAATAGAGATTAATTCTTTATATTTTTTTAACATCCTAAGCTCATTTTCTTTAATCCTCCAAACTCATTTTCTTTAACCCCCAATTTAGGGGGTAGATAATAGAATGGAAAAGAAGTTAAAAACAAAATATTTTATAAGATAAATGTAACCTTGAAATATTTTGATAATTACTAAATACTCTGACAATATATAATTATCAATTTAATGTTTTTTAATTAACTCTCCTCACATTTTAAAACTTCCAAACAAGGTTAATGTTACTACTTTTCTTAACTCTATATTATCTTTTTAAAACTCTTAAATAAAGTAAGGGTAATTAACATTCCATTATTTTTCATTCCATGCCATTCTATTACTTCACTTTTATTAAATTCATTTTCATCATTTTCAAAACTTTTATGCAAAGCCTTATAGAAGTATTATTTTAAAAATCAATCCTAATCAAAATATGAAAATATTAAACAAGTCTCAAAATTCTAATTAAGAATTGCTTCTATATCATATTCTAACATTAATATCTTTTTGTTTAAGAATACAAATATTCCTACTTACACTTAGGCTCATTATATATAAATGTGCAAAATACATTCCTAGACTTATTATATGTAAATGCATATGATATATTAATAGATTAATATTATCTTTCATTGCCAATATCTTTTTGTTGCGACTTGACTTTATAATTTTCGTAATTTGGTTGTAAATTTCTATAATATCATTTCTTTATTATAAGTTTTTTTTTTATGCCAATTTAGTTAATTTCTCCATTTTTTATGGTAAATAAAGGATTGTAATACAACAAAATAATTTCTCAATTTTTGATGTCACTTGAGTAAATTACAATTTAAAGTAACTAAGTATTCAAAAGTCATCATGTATTTTTATGATTATTTTTGAGTTGTAAAAAAAGAAAATTTAAATACTCCATAAATATGAAGATCCTTTTATGTTTTATTTAGAAAACAATATTAATCCTAATCATTTTATTTTTCCTCCATCTTAATTAAGAATATCCTTTTAAATGGGCCTTGAATTGAGACTAATCTATATATTCTTTATTGACATAAAAAATAAAAAACTTGTAGTTACATTGTTATAGTTATTTTTTAACAAGGTACAGATTTATTTATTTTGTTTGCATTTTGTATTATATGATAATTAATTTAGCACTTAGTGCATACGTAATCTTTTTATTTTAAATAAAAAGATTTCAGTGCCCATGTAATCGTTGAATGTCAATATAAATTAATTTTCTGTATATATTTGTCGATTTTAAGAGTCGCTTTTCAATTTGAACCTAATAATAGTCAACACCTCTTTCAATTTTAAAAATATATTATATTTTATTTTTGAATATCTACCATTATATATATATGTTTCAGGATAATTTATTAACCTAATCTGCATTATTATTGTAATTTGTTTGAAGTTTGAATAGTGTCGAAGGATAACAGATAACAAACATCAACTTTCAAAATTACTGATACTTTTAGCTGTTAGTTTGTTACATTATGTTTATCATTATTTGTTGTCCAAGTTGTTATAGCCTTGTGTATATAAATATCTACTAAGAAAGGATTTTAGCTGCTCAAACCTATCTTGACTTGGTATCAGGGGTATGGAAACATCTACTTATTTTCTTTTTCTACCTTATCAATGACAATTACAAATACTGGCCCTTCTCTCATTGCTACCTCTCCTGCTACTATCCGATTTTACCTGTTCAAACCTTAATCTTGGCCAACAGTTACACAGACTGCCTTGAAAATGAAGATGATAACTTAGAGAACATAAGTCCATATACATGATAGATCTTTGCAATAAACTAACATTCTGTCATCATTAAGACCATGGAGCAGGTCATGACAACTTAGTTTTGCCTTTTTCTTTTTCTTATGATAACAATTAAATATCTTATTACAAAATCTATTTTAAGGAAATTTTATATAATTTTTCAAATTATATTTATACAAAGATACTTTTATAATATGTGTGTATAATTTAGAGACGTGTATATATAATCAATATAATCTTTTGATATTGATTATTGACACTCTGAGAAAACATATTGAAGTATTTTTGTAGGAATCTATAAAATCCATGTCTAGAATATAATTAAAGATGTGATGTAATTATAATGTTATGTCAATTACATAAAATATTGTTTTCTTAAGGAAATATATTAAATAATCATCTTATATAGGGCATGTTTGATTTAGCGATAGTGATCAGCGGTGAGAGATTAGCAGTCAGTAATCAGCAATCAATATTCAACGTTTAGTTATGAATGATCAATAAATATAAAATGTTCGATAGTTTAGTAGTTGAATGCATAATTATATTATAAAATGATAAAAAATAATTATTTTATATTTTAATTAATTTTATATAAAATATTAATTTGTATAATGATAAATAACTATAAATATAAGATTAATACTAAAAAAATTTGAACAATAATTTTTATTTTCAAACGTTAGAAAAATTAGTTTTCAACATTCAGTTATATTTTCTAAATGTTGAATGTTAGTTTTTAAATTGAGACGTTAGTTGTTGATATTTGCCAAACATTTTTTCAGCGTTTAAATGTTCAATCACTGAATGTCAACAAGAAATACCAAATCAAATAGGCACATAATGTAAAAATTATTTTATTTTCTTGGTCCTTCAGAAAAAAATATACGGCAGTAATTATTAGTCACAAAGATTTTTATAATCCTTTATCGTTTTATCTACAAAGCTTACCCTAAAGTCTTTTGGAGCTCAAAAGTTGAATTTGTTGCTAATGAATATTGTCACTCTTCCCAACCTTAGAAAAAGTTGTCGCTTCTTTATTACAACAGTGGAACGAAACACTTCTCATAATTATATTGATTTTTTTTTTATTAGCATAGTGTCAGTTCAATTTTATCTTAAAATACATTTTATTTATAAATAATTTTTTATGAAATTTATTTTTAATTAAAATTTTATATTTGATATACTATGAAATAGAAATAAAATTTACTTTAAACGATATAAATTTTGTATTTGACTTGAGTATAAAATTCAAAATAATATTTCAATTTCATAAAAATATTTTTATATTATTTTTTAAAAAAATTTTACAAATATAAAAATGAAAAAATAAAAAGAAAGGAAAAAGAGAAAACAAAGAGAGAATGAAAAAAAGTAAAAAGAGAAAGAGCAAATAGAAAGGAAGTAAAAAACAAAAAGAAGGATGAAAGAAAAAAAAAGACATTTTAGCTAACAAGTTTTTATTATAATGAAAAATTTTAAAGGCTTTAGAATTCTTTTCAAAATTTTAGTAAATTTAACAGATTTTATTTTAGTTAAAATTAATTTAAAGAATTTAATAAATTAAAATTTTAAATAAATTTTCTTTTTTTACTAAACAAACAAAACGTGAATTTAAAAATAAATTTCATAAAAATAATAAAATTTATTTATATCAAACATACTCTAAATTATTTAAATGATAAAATTGTTAGAATTTAAACACATAATCTTCTATAATCTGAGATAATTATTAGGTAAGTAAATTATTAACTTAATAATATAATTATGTTGGTTTACATTTTGAGAAGATGATGCATTTTACTCACAAAATTAACATAAGATATGATAACTGTATTTATTTTCTTCTTGGTATCAGACAACCGTATTTATTTTCCTGTATTCTTAGATCCAATTATATATCTTTCTCCACGGAAAATGTCTCTCTCTTCCTCGCAAACAACCCTGCAACTTCTACTCCAACTGCTAACACCTCTTTTGCTTTATATAACATAATACAAACAAGAAAATTACATCCTTGAAATCTATATTCACTTAATTATTAGCTATTCTGAGTAAAACCCTAGACTGTTAAAAAGGAGCACATTGGTTTTTATACCATTTGACATTTTTTAGGACTTAGAACAATATTGATCAACAACTCAAAACCTTAAAAATATTCTACCCAAGAAAAATTCAAAACCCTAAAACTTAAATTGTATTTAATTAGGAATAGACATGAATCAGATATCTTCTTTTTTTTTTTTTTTTCAATTCTGTCTAACTATTATCAGATGGAGATTTTAAAACATTTAACTCCATCAAAAAAAATTTAATATCTAATGTTAATGTTAACTGATCAATTATCCCAATTTTTCATATCATAATTTAAAATATAATTTAATATTCATGTAACATGTAATATTATCTAATGAAATAAAAGACAATAATAAAATTTATTTCATAATTATATGCCTATTTAAATTGCAAATACTAATAAAAATAGTATATTTTAAAAATAATTCATTAGCAAAACCTTTTGTAATGTTCTAAATATAATAAGCATATAGTAAAAATAACTTTTTCAAATAATAAATTCAATAATAAGAGTTTGAACAAATAAATGTCAAGATGTTATGAGTTTAACTTCTAATGAGTCTATGAGCATTGATGTTTCACTAATTTGCTTGAAAACTCATTGATTATATAAAAAGAAGATAATTATTTTTTGAAAATGCTTGCAAAAAAATGAATAAATAAAACTAAAATTATAATCGTTATTTGAATGAAAATGACATACAAAGAAAAATTATTAATATTACCATAATCATATAAGAAGAGTGATAGAAGTATTTTATTTAGACTAAATGTAAATGGAGTGTTTCTTATAATTAGTTATGTGGAAAATACATTTTCAAAGATTTATAAACTAATTTTAGTATGTGTATATATATATATATATATATATATATATATATATATATATATATATATATTCATTCTTGGATTAGTTGGATATCTAGTAAAATTTTTCATCATCAAACTCTCCACTCATCTTCACCATCATCTTTGGTTTTAGCTCCATCTCCATTTTTATCTCTACCTTCACTTCCATCTTAATTTTTACTTTCATCTTCATTGTCACTTTCATCTCCTTCCATCATCACTTCCATTTCTATTATGGTAAAATTTAATGTCACAAGCCTAAATGGGAGATCAAATTTAAAAATTTTTTAATATAATTAGAAATTTTGAATATAATTATAAAATTTACCTGATGGTGATGTTTTATATACTAGTTGGACTGAACTTGTGTCTATATTAGATTAGGACTTTGATTCTAGTTGGAGTGAACTTGTGTCTATATTGGATTAGGACTTTGATTCCTTCCTGATGAGACTATCATTTCCTAAGAGCAGTTAACTTCTTATGAGAGTTATCATTTCCTGATTAGGATAAGATTCCTAATGAGTGTTATCCTTTCCTGATGAGGATAAGGATGATTGAAGAACATGCATATAGATCGAGGCAACACTGACCTTTTAGCTGAGAGCCAATTCTTAGACCGAGTTGGACTTATAATATGTTGAATGGCTTGAGCCCATAATGTTGAGCTGAGCCTTCCATAGGAATGGGTCTAGCCTATTTTAGTGAGTGTAGTATCAAGGCTAAATGCAAATGATATGTTTCTTAACAAATATTTATATAGAAAATACACTTAAAAAAATTTTATAATTAATTTCAAGATATATATATATATATA
>CATIWR010632936.1:0-25000 GCA_949677035.1 Omphalea diandra | reverse complement strand
ATTTAATAATTATTTATATAATGGGCATGTGGGCATTATGTTCATTCATTGAAGCATAGTTTTCTATTTAGAGACTTTCATATTATAAATTTTCAGTTGTGGGAGCTGGGTGAAATTAGCCCATAATCCTCATACACTCACCTACTATTAAGATTAAAGTAGAGGTAATAATGATGCTTTGTTATGATTTTCTATTAGTGCACCTAATGGATTGCATGACAGATTTGAGAGATTTTTAAAATTGAAAGGAAAGTTAATAAGGATGATGAAAAGATGTAAAATGGAATGGAATAATATTAATGAATATTAATTAATTAATTTTATTCTATTTGAGATTTTTTTTAAAAAAAAATAGAAGGTTAATGAGGGTAAACTGATTAAAATATTTTTATTTCATCCTTTAACTTGTGATTTGGAGTTTAAAAAAAAAAAGATATTTGGAGATGAACGAATGTAAATATCTAATCTCAATTTTCTTTTATTTACATTATAAAAAACTCATAAATAAAATTAATAATTTAACTTCTATTTATATTTCACTATTTAATCTCTTATAATGTGTTTTCACGTGATGTATAAAGTAAGATAAAAACATCTAAATAACATATACAAATAAAGTAAATAATGAGTGATGGTAAGGATGAAGAATAAACTAAAAACAAATAATGAATCACAATAATCAAAAGTGCATAAACAGTTAAAATTCTTGTGATAAAGTGAATTAAAAATTATGACACATGTTTCAGATTCTATAGCAAGGCTGGACCCAAATAAGAAAAATAAATCTGTCCAAAGCTTTTTGGGAGCCGATGAATGCAATTGATAGTTGATAACATATATTGATAACTAATAATTAACAGTGATTTGATATTAATTATTTGATAAATTATATCTAATAATTGTTAATTTATAAAATAATTAATAATAATATACTGTTAATATTTTATATATTAAATTAAATAAGTTAAATTTAAAATATAATAAAATAATATATTTTTCACTTACTCTCGTAAAGTATAATTTCAAAACATAAAATGTTGTAATTATTTCTTGTTAATATTAATAAGTATATATCAATATATTTTTAGTAATTAACATATCCTACATATAATTTTTTATAAAAATTATATATCAGAATTAAAAATAAATTATTTTTTTATAAATAATTAAAATAATTATAGAAAAAATTATAATTCATAGTTAGTAGTTGAAATAGAACTTTAAGAATAATGATAGAATAAAGATAATTTTGATATTTGCACTTATAACTATAAAGATCTAGAAAAAGACTCTAAATAAAAATTGATAAAAATCGTAAGCAATTAAAGTTATATCCGTTATTAGTTACTGTTTTGTATGTTTTACAAATAGATGTTTGTTAATTGTTGAATAAAAAGTCTCTATCCTTGCATCTATCAACTATACTAAACCCTCCTAAATTTATCAAAAAAAAAAAAAACCCCTAAAAGTCTAATTTTTCTCTTAAAAATAAAAAATTAAAAAATTTTTAAATTCCCTTTGAAGCTGTTTTTGAAGTCCTGAAAGTTCTTTTTTAGTAACTAAAAAATTTTAATCTTTTAAAGCCATCTTTTTTAAGCTTTCAAAAAAATTTCATTTTAACATTTAAAGAAAAAAATAATAGATTTTATTTTATTTTTTCTTTGGAGAATCCTAAACGCAGACTTTAATAGACTCGTATTCTAAAGCAGGCTCAAACAGACATGCTGTGTAACGTAGTTGAAATGAAATCTCCCTCCCGAGGCTTACAACTCTCTCACTGTCTTCTATGTTATTATGTCACAATTCTAACAGTTTTTGTTGCCTACTAAAGGATATGAAATTGCACACATTTATAAAGCATTATAATTTAAAATATAAATAATTCTAAAAAATAAATCATTACAAAGAATTTGCACATTTACAACCATTGGATGTAAAATAATTAATCTAAACCATTCATTAAAAATAATCCTATTAGGTTTAGGTCTTATTTATTTGAATCACAATAAATAGATAAAAAAATTAAATAATTAATTTTAGGATTAGATTTGATATGCTGTTATGATTAATTATACAGAATGATATTTTCGGATACAATATAAGTATATGAAATAATTTGTAAATGATTGAATAACAACAAAAAAAAAAAAAAAGTAGAGATATGTTAACCTCTATTTTATAAAATGAGGAATAATAAAGTAAGAGCGTATTAAAGTAGAATTCATAGGTGTTATTATATTTCATTTAATAAATAATTAAATAGTTTATAATAATTTTATCATATTGTGTAACAAATTAGATAAACAAATAATTATGAATAAAAAGAAAATAATTAATATAAACAAAAATAAAAAATACAAAGTAAGGTTACATATATGTTAGTTATACCTGTTTTATTTTTAGTGGTGAATTTGATTAATATTTTAAAAATTGATCTCATTATATTTATCAATCATTTTTTTTGGCTTATTGATTCTTTTTTTTTTTTTAAAAAAATTCACTAGTTCGGTTTCTTGTTATCACTGGCCTCTCATATATATATATATATATATAAAAAAAATTTTTTCTACCCTTCAACGCATCTGTTCCACTCACATTAGCCAACAAAATTCACTGCTCAATATTTTGCCTTCCACAGAAACTTGCTTTTCTCTCCTTGACGTCATACGTGCGAAACGCATCACTCTACCAAAGGAAAGCCCATCAACATATCAATAGGTGAACTCTGCAATTCAAGAATGGAACTCAGCAATACTGTTTAAGTTGTTATATATTGATATATTATAACATCATAATTAATAATTTATCATTAGATTTAATAAAAATTATTATTTATTATTAAATTAGATAAAATTATGTATAGTTAAATTAGATAAAAATTAATATTTATTTTTAAATTAAATAATATTATTTAACAACATTATTAAATTTATGCAGAATTCATTTAATATTCATCAACTTTCACTTAATGAGTCCGAATGTCACCGGTAACATTTTCTAACATTCACTGCCCAAGAATTGGTCCGGGGCACAACGTTGAAGCATTATTAATTTGCAAATTCTCCCTTAATAAGATGGCTAAGATTGATCCTCTGAAATTAAAAAATTTCAACTTTAAATCGTAAATTTCTTTCAAAGGACTGAAATTTTATTTTTCTCTTAGTAATATTAATAATTAGTATATCACTATTCCAAACTAATCATGTGATATTATCTGAAAAAATAATTATTAAAACGTTACATACATTAACAGTAAGATTTATCTTTATATCAGATTAAACTAACAAATTTATAAAATCCCCCCTAATAAAGTTAAGAAATTAATTTTTGTAACGTTTTAGTAAATTTAAATTTGAGACGAGAAGAGAAATAATATATTATCAACAATTTCAAATATATGATTAAAAGTTTAAATACATAATTGGGATAAGAAATTTTATAAATACAAAGACTATATAATAATTGAGTATGTGCATTGTGTGGGGATTTTTTTTTTTAAGTGGAGAGGTAAAAAGATGGATTAATGTTTTAGCTAGGTCTATGGCTTTTGATGCCAATTTCAGCTATAAATACATTGATAATCTCCTCCCTCGTTACCCCATCTTGAACATTGCCTTGAATACTTGAGTGATCATCAGAGAAAAAAAGCGATGGCTAATGTACCTCCAAACTTCGTTATAGTAGACCCAAAAAAGGGAAGAAAAAGGGACTTGCTCCATTACTTTTTCACCAAAAATGCAAAGAGTGGTATGAGATTCTTGGATAGCTCAGATGACGAACTCAAAGGAGGTGTAGCAGTTGAACATAGGTGGATCTTATTGGTGTCCATTATCATTAGAAGGTTCCTTGACTTCATCAATACACCATTGAAGTACCTTGGCTTCTTGGTTGACTTCATCCTCAATCTTATTAGTCAGAATGGTGGCTTCACTGGCGTACTCTCCAACTTTCTTCATGGTATATTTTCACTCCTAGGCTTTACCACCACCCAAACTCTTTCTTCAAATGCACTTATTCATATATATTATGCAATGTAATATGTCTTGTTTTCTGTTTGTTTCATTGACAAATTATTTTTTTTTGGTATTTTTCTCTATTTGGTACATTTAAAAAAATCAGTTAATGGAAAATATTTTTCTGATTAAAAATAATAAGTCATTTTTCAGATTTTGATAAGTTTATCTAAATAAAAAATAAATTACGTAAATATATTTATTATCACTGATTATTCTTCATTATCAATATCTATCACTTGTCATTATCGACTAACTGTGATTATCGGAGATGATTGAGATCCACAAAAATTATTTTTAAAATATTTTTGAATATTAAATAATAAATATTATAATTATATAATATTTATATTATAAATTTTGTTATAAGTTTATAAATAAAAAATAATATTTTTATAGTATATTTCAAAAATAAAAAAATTTATTATTTGAAAATATTTTATTCAGAGAATATCTTTCTTGCACAAGTTATTTTTCGTTAAACAAATGGAGCCCTATTCAACTAAAAAATCCAAATCGTTTCACAAATCTTTAATTATATTCAAAACTTTTAGTTTAGTTAGTTATACCCTAATTTAGCTAATTAGTTTTAATTTTAATTAAAGTCCAAATGAAAATTTAGTAAAACACATATTTAGATTCTATTGATCTTTATATTTTTTTTTCAATCACTTTAATAAGATCCAAAATTAAGTTTAGAATTTACTTAAGGCATCACTTTTATTTGTGCTCAATTTAAATAATTTTCTATAAAAAATAATGAAATTTATTTTTATTTTAGGTGATAAATAATTAATTTTATGTTAAAAATAAAATATTATTTAATGTTTTTAAATTATAAAATTTTACTTTATATATTTAGGTAATAAGTTAATAAATTCTTAATTTTATTTCAAGGATATTTTTTTAAAAATGTTCATGTTCATTTTCATATCATGCAATTGATTTTTAATATTTTTTTATTTTAAATGTTTTAATAAATATATTATTTAAAATATAAAAATTTAATTTTTAAGGGGAAATTTAAAGAATTTTTTTTTAAAAAAAAGGGAGGTTGATATATTTACAAATTAGAAATTTAAATTTTAAAATGTTTAGAGTTTTTGAATTTAAGTAAAATTAAAATTCATCATATAAAAGTATATAATAAATTTAGTTAAGCAAAAAAGGACTAAATTGAATAAAAAAATATAATAGTATCACCTTAATTAAGCTCTAAACTTAATTTAAATTTGATTGAACTAATTAAAAATTATAAGAATCACATACTCCAAATATGCATTTTTCTCAATTTTGAGTTTGACTTTGGCTACAATCAAAACCAATTAGCTAATTGTAATATAATTGACTTAATTAGAAATTAAAAATTGATGAAAAGATTTGAGTTTTTTTAGATCATTGAGCTATTTAATATTGATGTGCATCAATAGTTATTATTAAACAAAATTAATTAACTATTGAATTCTCCTATATATTTTTAAGTTGAAGCAATTTTAAGTATTTTTGCATGCTCTAATTGTGATTTTTTATCTTTAACTTTTTAGAATGTTAAAATATATTTATGTTTACTATTTATATATCATGTAAAATTTAGTTTTAGTTATTTTATGATATATTACTCTTTTTTTTTTTTTTATTATGACTTCGATTTAACTGAGATGTGTTGGTGCATCATCCATTCTTCTTTCTCTAGTAGCTATTATTTTAGTAAACTCCCCATAGACTGAGCCAGAAGCTAATTTATGCATGCAATTTAGACTGGAAGAGCAATTGATTTCACATATATCGCCGGTGCAGCAACATGTTATACTTAAACTAATTTGCAGCAAAGCTGATAATACCGCGAAGAGGAGCAGATAACTTTTTAAGTACTATTGGGCACCTGGATGGGAGAATAGAATTATACAGGAGTACAATCCTGTCTGAGAAAGTAGATAATTCTATAGTAGCAGATATTTCTAATATTAGAGCAGAATTGGGGAACAAATATCTCATGGACCTTTGTATCATGGCTTCCAAGCTTGTTTATGAGAATGAGAAAGTTGTCAAAAAAGTTGTCAATCATGCCTGGAAGGCAAGTTAACTAGCACTTCTCCTTTCTCTTAAACATTTTTCTTTATACAATATGATGATTTTTCTCTTGGAATCCTTATATGAAATTTTTTTTTTTTTTGCAAAAAAAAAAAACAGATGCATTTCGTGGCCTTCTACAACTGCTGGAATGGTAAGAAACCACATACTTTTGTATGGGAAATGCTAGAAATGGGGAGGGCACTCGCCTCCATGTTTAACCAATTTGAATTTTTTTTTTTTAATATAGAATCAAATACATAGAGAAAATAGATATAAGTAATACACAGAGTTAATTTGTTTATTATTAATATGATGTATTTGCAAAATAATAAGCAAAAAAAAGTGATTTAATAAGACACTATTATTCATCAAAGTTTAAGTTTGGATATTTAAATTGGACAAATGCAATAACAAAATATAAATACAGAAAGTGTTAAATGATAATATCATATAACTATTTTTTTAATATATTGAGAATTATTGTTAAAGTTTATTGAGAATTATTATTTTAATATATTTTTGACCGGAATTTACATATTTCGTCCTTTTGATGATGGGTTTTGGATAGAATACCAAAAGGAGAGCAACACCCAGGTGTTCATTTGCTGTGACAAGCCTATAGATGCAAACTTGATAGTGATTAGCTTCAGAGGCACAGAGCCTTTCAACGCTCAAGATTGGAACACTGATTTTGACTTCTCATGGTATGAGATCCCCAAAGTTGGAAAAATCCATATAGGATTCTTAGAAGCTTTAGGCTTAGGAAACAGAAGTGATGCTTCCACTTTCCAAACTCACCTCCAAAGGAAATCTTTCAGTTTCTTGCATTTAACTGGTGATATTGAGGCTGATATGTTGGAATTGAGGAAAAAGAGTGCCTACTATGCTGTGTCCGTAAAGCTGAAGAGCTTACTGAAAGAGCACAGGACTGCTAAATTTGTAGTCACTGGACATAGCTTAGGTGGTGCACTTGCTATATTGTTCCCTTGCGTACTGTTGATACAGGAGGAGACGGACATTATTCACAGGCTGCTAAATATATATACATTTGGCCAGCCAAGAATCGGAGACCACAATTTAGGGAAGAAAATGGAATCCCATTTGAACTTTCCAGTTACTAGATACTACAGGGTAGTTTACTGCAATGATATGGTGCCTAGGGTGCCTTTCGACGACCTGATCTTCGCCTATAAGCATTTCGGAACATGCCTTTACTACGATAGCCGTTATTTTGGCCGAGTAAGCAGTTTCTTGCAGTTAGATTTTGATTTTTCTTATAGAGAAAATGATTTGAACTCCTAACTTTTTGTACTGATATTAATTTACGTAATTTGCATGTATGGTGCAGTTTATGGATGAGGAGCCGAACAAGAACTTCTTCGAATTGAGCCAAGTAATCACTATGCGAGTGAATGCCTTGTTTGAGATATTAAGAAGTTTTGTGATAAGCCACACTCATGGACCAGATTATGAGGAGAGTTGGTTCTGCACATTGTTCAGGATAATGGGACTGCTGGTTCCTGGCATTTCTGCTCATAGTCCTGTTGATTATGTTAACTCTGTTAGGCTTGGAAAGGAGCACGCTATACCATTTTCCTCCTTAAAAAGCTTTGCTCGCGATTTGTAAGATGGGTTTGCAGCAGCTTGCAGTCTTCAGGAACGTTCATTAGCTATAAGATGATGAAGAGCTGGATATGGTTAATTGAGAAATTTCCCATATAGAGGGAATCAAATAATAAAAAGATAACGATATGTTTTATTTTATTTGGTTTTTGTGGGTTTGCTGTAGGGTTTTGATCATCTGCATTATGAGACTTCTTTATGGCTTTAAAAACTTATGTATTCTATTTGAATTAAACTCTATAGTTAAATAAAAGAAGATACTAACTATATATATATATGTTGTGTAATAATTTCATTATTAGCTCTATTACATGACACTATTGTCGTGATAAAATAGTAACATTGCACCTAAGATTATATTTGATTTTTTATGCATAATTTATATTAAATTTTATATATGCCCTTCATTTTCTATATTTTAATCATATCAACCCCTATATTCATATTATTTACTTTTTGCAATCACACAACAATATTAGAATTTTAAACGCAACTATGATAATAATAATATATGTTTAAAATTATGTTTGATTATTTTAATTACTATTTCATGATGATAAAATTAAAAAATAAATATAAAATTTGATATTGATTAAATACAAAAATGAAAGGCATTCAGTTAATATAAGATTTATCAAAAAATCCGAACATATTACAAGATGGGACACACTGTTAGTATCACATCTTGTAGTACCTAACCATTTCTTTCATTATTTATTTAACAGAATTGTAAATATATGATAATCAGTACGTATGTTTTCATTTTTCTTATCCTTATCACCAGGATCATCAATTGAGTTAAAGTCTCCTACCAGTAGCCAAGTACCATCTTCTTATTGGAAGGCCAATATCCTTAATTACATTTTAGAATAGAGGTAATCTGTATATCATATGCACCTAAAAACTCTGTGAGGGATAGAAAATTTTCAATTCAAAATCTCGGGGTTTTTTTTTTTTTAATCAGAATGGATATTTGAGAAAAAAAATTAGTGAATTAGAGAAAATTCAAAATATTTGTTCTTTTTTTTTTTTTTTTGCATTAACAGAAAGAAAATAAGTCAAATGGATTAAAAGTAAGTCTATCCTTTAATTAAATCAATATATTAGAAAAAAGTGCTGCTCACTGGTCCACTACTTGCACTGGTAGACAGTAATATCCATTAGTATAACTAGCAGACTAAGAACTTTGTAGAGGAGGAGGACTTCGTACACCATTGCACAATGAAACCTTAATGTTAATATTTTTAGTTGCAATTTCTTTGTTGGTATTATATTATATGTCATTTTAAGGCTTTTTCGTTTAAAGATTTGATGCATTTACATAATTATAGTTAATGAAAAAACTATATATAACAACTAATTGTTTTACTATATAACGAAAAATATTGTTAGTTAATTATTGCAAATAAATTTGTAATGATCATTAAAAATACATTAAAATTAGTTCAAAACTAATACAATTTAAATAAAAAGTTATAAATTATTCAAACAAAAAAAGATAGAATATCCATTAATTTAAATAAAAAGTTATAAATTATTCCTCTCAAAAAGTTGTAGAGGTCACTAACATGGCTAAAATGCTACATACTGCGAGCCCATACTTGAAGATCAATTTGTTGGAAAATAATTGCGGAGAACCTGATTGCAAAGCAAAACAACTCTTTATTGTAAATTACAATTTTGTATAATGAGACCACTAATAATTATTATTTTTACACAACACTCTTCTCTCACTTTGGACACTTGCTCACACACTTGCACTATGACACTTGCACAACCCACACACAATAACATCTCATCTATTTATAATATTTGATGTCAGTTTAGGAAACAAATTTAGCCTAAAATATTCTATGGTGGTGGAAGTAAAAAATTATAGGTAATTCTAGAAAGTTAACTAGCCTAAATAATTCTTAGATGTTCTAGAAAGTGAAGAGGTGATGCTGCCATCTTCAACACTCCCCCTAAGCATCGACTCTTCATCACCTTACTAGTGTTTCACCATGTCAAGTTGCTTATGTAGCTTTAAGAACTTACTAATGGATAGTCCCTTTGTAAATAGATCTGCAACTTGATCATCTGTTTGGATAGGGACCATTTCTATTTCTCCTTGCAACACATTTTCTCTGATATAGTGATAATGTATCTATATGTGCTTAGTTTGTATGTGGAATACTATTTTTTCAACAAGCTTGATCGTCATTTGAGTATCACAATGCATTAGTGTAGTGTACTCAACCAGCTGATGTAGATCCTCTAATATTTGAGTCAGCCACGTGCTCTCTTAAGCGACCATTATTGTAGCTCGACATACGGCTTTGGTTGTTAATAATGATATCATTGATTGTCTCTTGTTACACCAAGAGATTTGTCCTGACCCAACTTGAATACATATCATGTAGTTGATCGACGTGTGTCATGATCACCAACATAATCTATATCACAATAGCCAACCAATTCGCATGCTTCGCCTCTTTTGTAAAAGAGACCATAACCAATTGTATCTTTGACATATCAGAGTATTCATCAAATTGCTTCAAGATGGGGTTTATTTGGTTTCTGCATGTAGCGACTTACCACCCCAACTGTAAATGAAATGTTAAGCCTTGTTACTGTCAAATACATTAGGCTTCCAACTAATTGTTGATACATAGTAACCTCTTCTAAGTATTTTCCTTTTTCTATACAAAACTTGGCATTTGGTTCTACTAGTGTCGATATTGGTTTGCATTCTTCCATCCCAAGCCATCACAATAAATCCTTTGTGTATTTTTACTTGCACAGGAACAATCCTTTCTTCTTATAGTCGACCTCCAACTCGAGAAAATGATTAAGCTCACCAAACTCTTTCATTTGAAATCGAATTGATAAGTTTTCTCTTGTTCGACGAATCTCATCTTCTTCATCTCCAGTGATTATAAAATCATCCATATAAACTAATATAATTACTTGTTTATTTCCACATACCTTGACGAATAGGCTCGAGTCTGCATGTGTAAGAGAGTAACCACTTTGAATTAAAAATTCAGCTATCTTACAATACCAAGCTCTTGGCGCTTGCTTTAGTCCATAAAGGGCCTTCCAAAGCTTGTACACATACATAGGTTGAGTCTGGCTCCCGAACCCTTTAGATTGTTCCATGTATATATCTCGATCAACCTCTCCATGCAAAAAGGCATTGTTCACATCCAATTGCCAAAGCTTTCATGTTTTGCTTGTTGTTAGTGCTAGCAGAACACGTATTGTAGTTATCTTGGCTACTGGGTTAAAAGTTTCATCGTAGTCGAAGTCGTATGAGAATCCTCGAGCCACCAACCTTGCTTTATATTTGTCAATCGAGCCATCTGGACAAGTCTTTATCTTGTAAACCCATTTACAAGATATGGGTTTTATATCTTTAAGCATTGGTACTAAGTCCCAAGTTTGATTTTCTTTTAATGCTTGTAACTCTTTCTTTATAACTTTCCTCCACTCATCCTTCTTGATAGCGTCTTCAAATGTCATTGGCTCCTTTTCTTCAGTAAGTGCCACATTAATAGATTTTGGATTTGGCTTTCGAATTCTACTTGATTGTCGTAACTCTTGTGTTCTATCTTCACTATCAATTTCTTACTTACTTGGTCGATTATTTTCACTACTTCTTTGATAGACTTTAGTTTTCCATGGGTTTGCAACTTTATTTTGTGGAATCAGTGTTTCTCTATCTTCAGCTCCAAGTGTTGCATCTTCCACTATTTCAGGGTTTGGACTCTCTTCTAATGTGAACCTTTTTTGTAAACTCTATTCCATTTCTTTTAAGTCTGAAAGTGTTACCTCTTTTACTGACCACCAAGAAGACGCTTCATCAAATACTACATTTCTTGATGTGTAGCATTGACCAGTAGTAGGATCACAACATCTCCAGCCTTTCCTCTCTTATTATAACCCATAAAGATGCATCAGATTGCCTTCTTATCGAGCTTGCTTCGTAGTTCTTGAGGCATGAAAACGTAACATATACAACTAAAAACTCTAAAGTGACTTACTGTGGACTTTATCTTCCAAAGCATTTGAAATGGTGATATAAACCCAAATCTTGCTTGAGGTAGATGACTAATTACATGAGCTGTTGTCTTCATGCATTATACTTAAAACCTGTCTGACACATTTATGGCCTGTAGCATACTCTCCAAGATGTTGATTTTTTCTTTCAGCACACTATTTTGTTGTGGTGTCCTTGGGAATGTCAATTGTCATCTTATTTTGAACTCTTTTAAATACTTAGAAAAAATATTCGAAGTATATTTTCCTCATTATCTGTACATAGACATCAAATCTTCTTTTCAAGCTTCCTTTCCACCTCTTCTTTAAATTCTTTAAATTTAGTTAAAGTCTTAGACTTTTTTTTCATAAAGTAAACCCAGATGTACTTAGAATAATCATAAATGAAAGTAATCATATATCTCATACCTTCAATTGATGGTTGCTTAACGAGGCCAAATACGTCTAAGTGCACGAGCTCTAAAGGTTCCTTAGCCTTGAAACTCGACTCTTCATGGTATGCCTTACCATATTAGCAGCCAAAACATACAATATCTACTCAAACTTCAAGCTGGGAAAGACCTTTGAACATTGACTTGTTCATCATCACTTTTAACTTGTGATAGCTAACATGTCCAAGACGCGCATGCCATAGATCTACCGTCCCATTCCTTCGAGACTTATCTATGTATGTAGACTCTACTGACAACACAGATAAAATCCATATGTCAACCCTCCATACTAGGCGTGTCTAATATCACTACTTTTTGACACATCATCCGGACCAAACACCACATAGTCCCTAAATGATGTTAGTTGAAAAACTAGTAATAAGTTTTTCTTCACTTCAGGTACATGATACATGTTTTGGAATTGCATTTGATTCAGATAAAATCGTGGTGCTATTATTGCCTTGTTGACATGAACAATTGGCGACTTGAATTATTGGTTGTCACAATCTCACGAGCTTCTCTTCATCGCTAGTCATGTGGTTAACATAACTTAAGTCAATAATCCAATCTTCTTTATAGTTGACCTTTTCAGGATAGTGTGTTATCAACGCCTGTTGATCATTAACTTGTTCCTCTAGGATAAAACAATCACTTTTAGCCTGACTTTCATTGAAGTTTATTTCTTTTTTATCTTTTATCAAAGCGAATAAGGCCTGAACATCCCATTCTTCCTCACTGTTATTTTCGACTCTATAGCTATATGAAGTGGCGACATTTCCTTCAGTTGGCTTTTTTTAGAGTAATAATCACGTGCGAAATGACATTTCTTTCCACACTTAAAGCACTCACCAGAGCATTGCCTATATCTTTTAGATTGACTTTATGAAGCTCCCCCTAGTTTATAGCTTTTTGAACTTTATGTTGAGCATTTATTTTCATCCTTGGTCTTAGTTTTTACATCTCTCTAACCTTTGGATCGACGTTTCCCTTTGTCGCTAAAGAGTGCCTCATCTTCACTTTTTAGTGAAACCCCTGCCATCTGTTTAACCAAACTTTCTTGATTGGTTAGGAAATTTTCTAACTCTTCCAATGATGGTTGTTTCGACCATCCTTGGATAGTAGTGATAAATCCAAGATACTCGAGTCTCAACCATGAATAATAATTCTTCTCTTTTGAGATTCATTAATTGCAGAATCAGAGTCTAATCGTGCAATTTCATTACAAAAAGGCTTTATCTTTGAGAAATATTGACTAATTGACATTGCTCCTTATTTAGTCACCATTAACTCATTCTTAAGGTATTGAAGCCACATTTCATTTTGATTTGAGTAACAAGATGTAACAATATCCCATGCCTTCTTCGACATTTTTGCATCTTTATATATTTGAGAATATCATCTTCAATGAAAATTTTAATAGCATATAGAGCATTATCGACTTTAGCCTTACATTTTTGTAATTGAGTTGTAGAAGCCTCTGTCCCAGTGATCTGAGTGTTGTTGTATCATTGTCACCAACAATCTCCCATAATTCTTGTCCCTCCGAATATGAATTCATAATAGTTTGCCATGAACTGTAATTGTGATCATTAAGTCTTTTGATCGCGCCCATTATTTGAAAATCCATCATTGTGACTTGATAAATTCCTCCTAATTATCAAGCAAGCTAGGTCTTTGACCAATTGCTTCATAGTCTCGGATTGTGCACGAACATGCGACCCGATCTTGACTGCCTTTCCTTTAAGCTCTTGATCACGAATGTTGACCAGTCTAGCTCTGATACTAAATTGTTGAAAAATAATTGTGGAGGACTTGATTGCAAGGCAAAACAACTCTTTATTACAAATTGCAATTTTGTACAATGAGACCACTCATAATAATTATTTTTGCACAACACTCTTCTCTCACTTTAGACACTTGCTCACACACTTGCACTATGATACTTGCACTCACTCTTGCACAACACGCACAATAGCATCTCATCTATTTATAATGTTTGATGTTGATTTTGGAAGCTAATTTAGCCTAAAATATTCTATGGTGATGGAAGTAAAAAATTATAAGTAAATTTAGAAAATTAACTAGCCTAAATAATTCTTGAATGTTCTAAAAATTGAAGAGGCAATGTTGCCTTCTTCAACACAATTTGGATGAAGAGATTGGGATGGGATGCGTTTTGCGTAATGATAAAGGGAGGATACTCGCAGTGGCCTCCAAAAAAGTAAAGGACTGTATGCCAGTAGATATGGCTGAAGCAATGGGTATTTGATATGCACTCTCCATGGCAAGCAAGTGTGATTTCCAGCAGATAGTGATTGTTTGGTGGTCGTTTTGGCCGTATCTCGATATTCAATGGAAGATAATTATTTGGGATCTATTGTTCTTTACATTCATGCAGCAATGAATAGCTTTTTTTCATGCATTGTAATTTATGTCCCACGAGTGACAAATAGAGTGGCCCATGCCAGCTCAAAATATGTTAGCAGAAGAGCTAATTTGGACTGAGCAATTCCCGCTTTCATTTTAAATGTATTAAACCCTATTGATTAGTAATAAAGTCTCATTTTTTTCTCTAAAAAAATGTGTAATGAAGTAATTATTATGAGATTTCAATATGATTTTAATAGTTATCTTTTGAGGTATGACTCTTTTAATATTAATAACAACAGAAATAATTTTTTAAGCTTATCTATAATACTTATACAGATGAGTTTCAAAACTCAAAATATATTAAAAAAACGAATTTTATATATTATCAAGGGTAATTTAATCTTAGATCTATTTTGAAATTTAAAAAATAAGTTGTTTAGACACTAAATGGATCATTTTTAATTTTTACATAATTTTAGAAATTTTTTGCCTTTCAATTTAAGATTTATTTCCCTTTTGCATTTTAGAGTTTCTTATCTCTACATAAACTTATTATATTTGTTTTTGAAAATTAATATTATTTCGAATTATTTGCGAAAGTAATTAGTATGTCAGTCCCTACACTTTCACATTTAGGAAGAGATCAGAAATCTACTAAAACAATAAATCAAAACACATACAAAAAATGAGAGAATTTCAAATTGGATGAAAGATCTTCATCACTTTAGAACTAAAAAAGAAATTTAGGATAAATTAAACTCAATTTGATTATGGTCTTAAAGAAATAATTAATATCCAATCAATGGTACGTAGTGGCACACAAGTCATATTGATAAACATAACAAATAACTGAACTCAGCTTCATCTAATTAAGAAGGATACAGATTTTATTTTATAAGTTGCTCATTTGTTGCTCTTCTTCATATCAGTTTAGTGCTATAATGTGATGATGATGATAATTATATTGCCCTTTTACATTTCTGAAAAGAAAATACACCGAAATATGAAATAATAATTACATGAGCATACATGAGATCATATTAATGATTTATTTTTTTAAAGAAAATCTTAGTTCATAAAGTGGGGCATTAACTGAGAACTGTAGAGCATTTATTACCTACAGTAGCAAAAAAAAGCATCTGCACTCAATGATGATAACAAGCATTAATAACGTGACAACAACATATCATGGTAAACTAGAAAAGTTTGCTTTAACGGTACGAGATCATTAATTACTTTCATAAGAATTTTAAGGCGTTAATTCTTAATGTAAGAAATTTTTTTTTTTTATAAATTTCTATTAAAAGAGTCTATCATTAAAGTGAAAATTAAACTCGAAATCTCTTAATTTTGAGACATTACCCTTTTATCATAGGAATGGAATCATTATTAAGATTAAGAAAAAAAATCAAATATTTTTTTGTAATAATAAGCAAGACAGAGAGACGGACATTACTGAAAATAACCTCTACATAATAATAATAATAAAATGAAATAAAATAACTAATTTAGCCATAAACGTCAAGCTAACAATAGATCCAGAAGATTACAAATATAATATTTGCAATAAGGACCAATATTTAATATTATCTGCAACTGAGTGATGTTTACTGTGTGAGGTGACATGTTATGGAAGGGTGGTGGTGGATTATGTTCCGAATAAACTATAGTTGGCCGGCATTCGTGGATATTCGTCTTTGGTTAGAGCAATCAACCATAATCTTTTTGATTTGAAGGAATTAATTGGAAGCCGATGAAGTGCATAAGTATTATTATGTACAAATCTTTCATTGCTTGCACTTAATTTTTTGACTCCTAAATTAACTTTGCACTTAATATGCTTCTTAAGAGGGTCTTAGTAGTCAAGATTATGCCTTTGCATTTCAGTAATTAATAATTTCGTGATTGAATACATTACTTAATAGTATAGAGACTAAAAATTCAAAATATGTATCGTTATAATCACTTCTATTTCAGACTTTTTCAAGGCAAAAATGCAGTCAATGATTTATTATATTATATATTTTTCTAATATTATTTAAATAGTATACAAGTCCAATTATTTTGATAGGTAAATGAAAATATCAACTTTCTTTTCTGGGCAAAAAAAAAAAAAAGGAAATATCAACAAGCATTGGTATTAGAAAATTATGCAAGAGCTATGGTCCACAACAGATTGGCAAGACAAATAATTCTGAGTCCCAACAAACGTGACACTGTCCATCGCCTTCTTTAGGACGTAGGTCACCCAGTTTCAAGTTAAGTTATTTTATTGTTTGATCTAAACAATATCAAAATTATAGAGTCAATATTGTTATAATTGTTTTCCCTGTGCACATGTTTCATGAGCCAGCGGCTAATTTGGCCATCTTTTTCACGCATGAGTAATATTTAGTTAGGTGCAAGTGAATGATTGCTCTAGATGTTGCAATCAATTTCATAACTAATTGAACACATCCTCTTTGAAAGGAGAAATTTATAAGAGGTATAAAATATAACATAAGTATAATCTAAATTCAAAAAAGTAAAAAAAAAATGTAATAATAAATACAATTTGAATCTAAAAAAGTTTAGAAAATATAACGATAAAACGAAATAAGTTCAATCATAATTAAAGAAATGATATTATATATGGATAAAAAGTAACATATGAACATCACTTAATACAAATATATAATTTTATTTTTACACTGAGAAGTGAGAGTATTAACTCTCAAATAATATTTTTAAACACTAATTGAGTCAAATTTAAATTTTTTATTTAAAAATTTTTCTCAGTCTTGAAAGTTATATAGATCTTTAAGAATTTAATTTTACTCTTATAAATAAATAAAATCAATAATACTAGTATAATTATCAACCTTTGACTTAGTGGTAATTGTTAAATACCATCCTCTTAGGAATCTGCATTTCACCGCAAAGATATGTAATAATACTAGTATAATTATCAATCTTTGACTTAGTGATATTAATCATAATCATTTTTCAGGATTGTAAAATCTTAAATTAAAATTAAAAATAGCATTGAATTAGCAAAAAAAAAAAAATGATAGCAGAAAGAAACATTGACAAATGAATCCAAAATGTAAACCATAAAATAGTTGTTGGTCACATTTAATTAATTTATTCCTTATTTTTAATATTGAATACAATTCTTTTTTATTTAGATAATTTTGTTAAAATTATTTAAAAGGTCCATAATCTTCTATTATCCCACAAATCTTATTATTTTTAGTTTTGAAATAATAAAAAAACTTAAATAAATTAACTATAATTAAAACTAAATACAATTAATATTATAATTAAATTAAATTAATAAAAAATTGATCTCAAGTTAAAAATATTGAGTTGAGGATCTAAGAGTTTAGACATAGATGAAAGAAGACACATAAAAAGAAAAATTTTTTGTCATTCTGAAAATAATTTGTTTTATTTATTTATTGATGTTTATATCATTGACTAATACAAATGTATTAGATATGATAAATTCAAAATTAATTAGATATGATAAATTACAAATGTATTTAGCAATTATCCTATGCAAATATCATTTTCTGAGCATTCCTTTCATTTTGAATTTATTCTTAGACGTCGGAAGAAAAAATTGTATATCTTTGATATTTCAGGAAGTTTCATTGAAAAATCTTATGAAAGTAATTTGTTATAAAAAAATATATAGTTCAATTTAAAGAAAATGAATCATAAATTGTTTCTGTTAACATGTAAAGTTTGCAATATTGAAAATAAAATTAGAATTTAATTCTATGGATATTATAGAAAAATTCTAAGGAGGATACGAATGCCAATTAATTCTGTAATAATCGAATTGAGAATTGATCACATTTTATATTTCACGAGTTGTTGCTCACTTTTCAAGGCTTTGTCCTTAAGCTCATTTCTTAGTTGTTTTTTTCTCCCTTTGGGAAACCGCTTCTCAGGAAGAAGTTATTTACTTGCTCTTATAATAAAACCTTAACTCATCGAGTTCGAGTAAAATCTAACTGAAATTGAATTCAATCTATTAATTAAATTTGATTATTTTAGTTTAATTTAATTTTGAGTAAAAAATTTAGTTAAATTAAATCAAATTAAAATTATAATATTTATTATTGAAATATTTAAATATGTCATAAATTTTAATTTTTAAAGATATTTATGTTATTCAATTAATTTATAAATAAATTATTTTTATTAGTCTTTGTGTAAAAAAAATAATATTTTTTTTAAAAAAATATACTTTGAAAATATAAAAATAATTAAAATTTACTTAAACTAAACCAAACCAAAATAGTATAGTTGACTTTAATTTAACTGAATTTTAGATTCAATTAGATTCTATTTTTTAAAATTTAATTTTAAATTTTTTAAAATTCATTTAATTTCCAACTGTTCATTTGCGCAACTCTAATTCTAATCAATTATGGGAACTCAGCATCATCCTTTCATATTATTGTAGAAAAGGATGGCAGACGGATAGGTCGAGTTGGTTCAGAATTTAATTATACATTATTCATTAAGTTAAGTTATAGACTCAACAAGGTTTGTTGATATAATAAATTCAAAAAAAAAAAAAAAAGTTGGAAATCATACCAATTTATTTGTTTTCAATAAAACAATCAAACTGATCCATACATAAATATTACTATTTTATTTCAGTAGGTATGGGTGTCCTGTTGAAGTAGCGTGTTTCAGCTGAATTGTCCTCACAAATATAAATAATAAAGAAATGGCAATAATTACAAAAAGACAAGTTGCTGTAGAACATGTGCTGATCGTGATCAGTAGTTTTCCTATCGTTTCATCTTAGCACTAGAGACGACGGCGGCCAGGCCATTGAATTGCTAGCTGCAAATTATCACACATGTTAATCATGTCAATTCACTATTATTATTAATTTTTCTAAACATATACTAGTATTTGAGAATATTGAATCTAGTGATAAAATTTTTTTTTTTTATTATACTGAAAAATTATAAAAAATTTATTAAATCTAACAGAAATAGTACTATTTCAACCAATCTGAATAAAAAATATATTTGAAAAAAATCTAAAAACCCACCAACTAAATTAAAAAATCTTTACAAAATATGCTAATTAATTATTTTTTTAACAAAAATGATGGGATAACAATAATAGTAATAAGTCCTGTGCCATGCCATGCACCCAGGTCTTCTTCTGTTTGAAGTGTGGAAAGAAAATTTTATAAATAGAGGGATGCGAGAGAATCCAAGAGCATGTGTTCTTTACACATAAGAGGTTTGCCCTATTGATGCCAAATCTAGCTATAAATACCTTGATAGTCCTTCTTTCTCATTCAATCGTGAACGTAGTTGCAAGTTCTTTGGTGAGAAAAAAGGGTGAAAGTAATATTCGTGAGAAACCAAAAGCCACAACCATGGCTACTACTCAGGCAAAGGATAGTGCTGAAGTACCACCAAGCTTCCTAATAGTGGACCCGAGGAAGGGAAGAAAGAGGGACTTGTTCAAGTACTTGGTGAACAAAGACACCAAGAGTGGAATGACGTTCTTGGATAGCTCAGAGGAGAGACTGAAGGGAGGTGCAGCAGTTGATCATAGGTGGATTTTGTTGGTGTCCATTATCATTAGAAGGATTCTTGCCATTATTAAAACACCATTGAACTACGTTGGTTATCTGGTTGATTTCTTTCTCAACCTCGTTTCTCAAAACGGTGGCTTCTCTGGCATTTTCAGTAACTTTCTTCACGGTACGGATCAAATATATGTCATCATATACAACATAAATTTATTTTTTCTATTAATAAATTTAGTTTAAATATTACACTTATATTAATGGGAGAAACAGATACACTTTCCAAGTATATTTAGGTCTATTTCCAGGAGGGAGATGCAGTTTACCAGCAGAGCTACTTATGCCTTCAAAATATTATATGCTGATATGGTTTAAACTATGCAGGAAACCTGAAGATACCACAAAGAAACACAGAAAACTTTATAAGCACGATTGGGCAATTGGATGGGAGAATAGACCTATACAGGACTACAATCATATCAGAGAAAGTAGATGATTCTATAACAACAGATATTGCTAACACAAAATCAGAACTGGGGAATCGATATCTCATGGATCTTTGTATCATGGCTTCCAAGCTTGTTTATGAGAATGAGAAAGTTGTCCAAAATGTTGTCAACCATTGCTGGAAGGCAAGACAACTAGCATTTTTCCTTTCTGTTAAAAATTTATATCTATATATCAATATGACTCGTAATTTGAAGATGTTTCTAACGGAATCCCATGTGATTTTTTTTCAAAAAACAGATGCATTTCGTGGCTTTCTACGACTGCTGGAATGGTAAGAATAACACAAATTTTTAAAATACCCTGTTCTTTGGACTGATAATAGTCTGGTAGTTTGAGTTTGCATTTTAATTTAAGAGGCTATGAGTTTATTGCTCTTTAAATGTTTTCGATGTAAAAAACATTTTGTGTTAATTTTTTTTCTAGATGATTTGGATTGACCGATTAAATTATGACCTAAATTTACATTATGTTATAAAACTATGATTGAAATTTGAAGAGTGATAATAATATTATTTTTTGAAAAGTTTTTAACACTCTTCTCATTATTTCATTATTTAAATTGATTATTCTATACTCTTTGTTTGTTATCAAAATTTGTTAGTTACACATATACCTTCTATTAATTCCTATAAAAAACAATATTTTCCTTTTTAAATCTCATAATATAAAAATAGATACTATATTTTGTTTTACAAAATTGTCATAAACGAGTAACTTTTTGTGAAATGATGAAGTAATAATATTTTTTAATTGAAAAGTTTGGGTATAATTTTTTGATAGATAGTTGAAAATAAAAATAATTAAATATTGTGATAGTATTAATATTAATTATTTTCGACAACTTTAATTATAAACTTTTATTTTGACTCTCAATTGATGTTTTTAACTTTTCCACATTAGGGATCTTGATTAGTGTTTTGTATTTTATTGAAACTACTTCAATGTCAGTTATGATGTTTATTACATTTTTTCCATGAACTTAATAAAAAAATTACATATTCTCCATATATACTAATTAAAATAAAAATTATCAGCTAATACTAGCATTATATGTTATTCTGTGATCAATTTTCAATACGTAAAAAGTTACTGTAAAAAAGAGTAATTTGTTTTGTAAATATTGAGTGATTTTTTTTTTTTTTTTTTATGTTGGGTGTGAAATTTAAATTTAATAAATAATAACCTTATTCCATAAAGTGATGAAAATCCAAATATATCTTTAAACAAGGCAAAGATAAAACAAATTATTATGAAAGCCAAATATTAGACTTAATTTTTGTTTTGTAGAGATCAATAAAAGAAAAGTAAAATACTTGAAGAATTATTATAACATACGAAGGGTATAATAGCCAATTTAAATAATGAAAGTGTCAAAATTTTTGAAGAGTATCGATCCTCAAAAATTCAGTGATCCAATTGAATATAAAATCTTAGGTTTATGACTACAATAAAATTTAATACGTAATTTGATGACTGTTGAAGTGACTTACCCTTTCTTTTCTTGAATCCAACTTGATAATTCCATTCCTTTGATCATGTTTTTGTGACAGAATACCAAAAGGAAAGCAACACCCAAGTGTTCATTTGCTGTGACAGGCCAAAAGATGCAAACTTGATAGTGATTAGCTTCAGAGGCACAGAACCTTTTAATGCACAAGATTGGAGTACCGACTTTGATTTCTCATGGTATGAGATCCCAAAGGTTGGAAAAATCCATATAGGATTCCTGGAAGCCTTAGGCTTAGGTAGCAGAGGTGATGCTTCCACTTTCCGATCTCACCTTCAAAGGCAGCATACTAGTTTCTTGCATTTGAATGGTGATCATGAGGCTAACATGCCGGAAATGGCGAAAAAGAGTGCCTATTATGCTGTGTCTGCAAAGCTGAAGAGCTTACTAAGAGAGCACAAGAATGCTAAATTTGTAGTCACTGGACATAGCTTAGGTGGTGCACTTGCTATATTGTACCCCTGCGTGTTGGTAATACAGGAGGAAACAGAAATGATGCGTAGGTTGCTAAATATATACACATTCGGGCAGCCTAGGATAGGGGATGTGAATCTAGGGACATTCATGGAAGCTCATTTGAACTATCCTGTTACTAGATACTACAGGGTAGTTTACTGCAACGATATGGTGCCTAGGGTGCCTTTCGACGACCTGATCTTCGCCTTTAAGCATTTTGGAACATGCCTTTACTTTGATAGCCGTTACCGTGGCCGAGTAAGTACTTTCCTGCAGTAGATTTTGATTTTACTTATTGAGAAAAGGGATGACAGGATCCCAACTCCTAATAATAGCAAGCAATTCTTTCTGTGTTTACTTTTAGCTAATTTGTTATGTTATTTGCATATATTTGCAGTTTATGGATGAGGAGCCGAACAGGAACTTCTTTGGATTGAGTCACATAATTCCTATGAGGGTCAATGCGGCGTTTGAGATACTCAGAAGTTTTGTGATAAGCCATACTCATGGATCAGACTATGAGGAGAGTTGGTTCTGCACATTGTTCAGGGTAATGGGACTGCTGCTTCCTGGCATTTCTGCTCATAGTCCTGTTGATTATGTTAACTCTGTCAGGCTTGGAAGGGAGCACACCGCGCCATTGGCCTCCTTAAAAAGCTTTGCTCACAAATTTTAAGATGTGTTATGGTTTTCGTTGTCTTTATGGAGAGGCAATAATGAAAAGAGATGTATGGTTTGCCTATGAGATTATTTATGTTAGACTTTTATATGTATGCCTGCTGGTTTGCAATAAAAAGAAGAATAAAGTTATTTTGTTCATGACCCTTTTTAGAAAAAAATAAAGATTGGTATAGCCCATAGTATCGAAGTTACTTGGACAACAACATAGCTTTAGGCCTTGTTTGATTTATTTTTTTAAATTTAGATGCACAGTTTGATAAATAAATACGAAAAATGAATAAAAATACTATAGAAAATGAACACACCCTAAGTGCGATGACACTGTTGAAATGCCACGGAACTACACTATCGGTTCTCTAAAAAGAACATTAATCGCTTATGCACGTGACAACTCGTGTGCATATATATGCATTCCTTCCTTCCAAAAACTAGTATCAGGCTAATTCATTCCTGCGAATTTCCTTGATGCTTGATAGATTAGCTTTTAGATAATGAAATCCAATACGCAATCCTTGTACATTAAGTCCAACAAACAGGCATCAGATAGTGAAATGAGGCTGTGTGAAATTCTTTAAGTTGCTTTAAACCTCACCTTTAGTAATGCCATTCTTCAGGACAGGTTGATTTTACATTCCATTTTTTTGGTTGAGAATTAGCTTGGATTGAAGGAACAATCCAGCACCAAAACATACTTATCTCATTTATAATTTCGTAAAGTAAAATTCAAAATTCCACTAAGTCGAATACATTTGTTACATTGGGAGAATTATTTGCAGAACACGGGAGCAGCTGCTGCCAGTTTTCCCTTAACTAGAAAATTGAATGAATCATATAATAATGTGAAAGTCATCATTTCTTGTCTTCAAACTGTATGAGATCCTTGGATCACATTCAAGTTCAAATTCTTAAGCCTAACTACTGATTCCACGTGTCCTCTCAACGTGTGAATTTCGCCGAGCCTTCAGAGTTAAAGAATTGCTTAAAGTTAATTGGAAAGAATATCATGCAACCGGATTTGAAAAGAAACAGAATTTTTAAAAGAAACCTGGCTATTTCCGCTCGCCTCCTGGCTTGTTCAGCAATCAAAGAAGATCGCCTCCCGTTGAACTCAAGGTCTGGGGAAATCAACCCTTGTAGACTTCTCTGGGATTGAATCCATTTAGCTGCTCTATCTTCCTTTCCATAATCTTTCTTTGAAGTAAAAGCAGTCTGTCGAATCGAAAAACAAATAGGAAGCAATAAAGAGGCATTTCAAGGAACCATAGTCTTTAGAATTAAAGATGAATATTATACCAAATTCTGAAATGCTAGTAGCAATACTATGTACTAACCCTTCTATCAAATAAGAGATTCCATGCTTCTCCACTTAAAGCATAACGAACCATGAACTTGATGATATCCAGTGGTATGTAGAAGATCAAACTATATAGCCAAATAACACCAGCCCATCCCCATCCAATCCCGCGAATAGAAGCAAAACTAATATGGGCATACACAGCTATCAAGGTAGCTACCTATACGTGGAGGGGGGAAAATAAAGAACAAGTCAGGAATGCTTCATTTTTTCATTTACAGTGACATTTGTAAATAAGAAGTGACGATCTGGGCTTGAATAAAAACTTACCAGTTGAGCCACTACAAATGCACACATCAAAAGTACTCCAGGCCTCTCCATAAATGACCAACTTTGACTGCGTGTAACAAATATGAGAGCCTGGCTGATGATGCTGACTTGCAGATATAC
>CATIWR010632839.1:0-32599 GCA_949677035.1 Omphalea diandra | reverse complement strand
CAATTACAACAGTGCAAGTGTCCTTGTTGTGTTTTCTCCAATTCTCATGCCTAAATGCTTATTTATTCAATGCATATATGCAAATATTACGTAATTTAAAATGTATATAATTTATGTTGGGGATGTTAATTCACATGCCTAATGCTTATTTATAAAATGTGGAATTTCATATCATTTTTACAATGAATATGTTCATGTGATAATGCCAATGAATATGGATAGGGATGTTACAGTTTATTTTTTAATTTTTATATATTTAATAAATTAACATTTAAGTATTTTA
This sequence comes from Omphalea diandra, assembly GCA_949677035.1. Taxonomy (NCBI): domain Eukaryota; kingdom Viridiplantae; phylum Streptophyta; class Magnoliopsida; order Malpighiales; family Euphorbiaceae; genus Omphalea; species Omphalea diandra. The sequence goes on along the minus strand of CATIWR010632839.1, from coordinate 32,316 downwards.
TATTTTGATAAATCTATTTTTCTCTCAAAATGATTTGTTAATATAAAAAGATAATTTGATTATTTGTAATAAATAAGTTTTTAGACATTTAATATGTACATAAAAATGATAATTATTTATCAATGCATTATTTAAAAAAATTATGATTATCTAAATTTTTAATTTTGAATTATGAATTAATGATATTTTATAATAAATTATTTATTTAAATAAATTATATTTCAATTACTTAATATATATGTATGTATAATTCGATTTAGTTAGATTTTTCTATATTAAAAGTAATAAAATTAAATTAAATGAGATTTTATATAATTTTTAGTTATTTTTCTCTTTTTATCTCTAACAAGACTTTTTAAAAATGGTCAAGGATCAAAATGATTCTTTATCTATTTTTAATTATAAAATATTGATTGATGATAGATTTGAAATGAAAATGAAAATTTTTATTTAAAAATAAAATATAAAATAAATTTGAAAAATATATTAAAATTTAAGACTTTAGTAGTAATTGGACCTTTGTGAATTCATACTTTTGCATATTTTTCACGTGATATATCCAGCGGGCCCTACTGATGAAGCTTTCCTGCATTTCAGACGTCAACAGTAAAACATCCCTTCCCGGATGATAGATTGATGTGTGAAACAATGGAGAAACCCTACCAATATTTGCTACAAAAGTCTCCTTCATGACTATTACTTGATTAATTAGTTTCATCTTTTAAGTTACAAGATAAAGGGAGATTATTTTCTTTAGAAAATACCCAACCTGCCACCCTAAATTTTTCACATTTTCTACATTCAACCCTTCAACTTAAAATCCTTCAACTAGTCGCATTTATTGCATCTCGCCTTTTTTGACAGATCAATTAAAATATTAACTAAAGTCATCTCTTATGTTAAAATACCTATAATGCCCTTGCTTTTATATAAAATTTTCATTTTCTATCAACCCATTATATGTACAAAATGAAAAAATGATAAAAAAATGAATTACATAAAACATAAATATCTAAAACAAGATTCAAACCAAAGTCGTTTGAGATCATTTGGTGACATCATCAACTATATTTATTATGTTTGTTGAATGACCTCAATGGATTTTGCTTAAAATCTATTTGGATTGTATAATTATTTATTGAATATAGAAATAAATGGGACAAGCATTTTCTTTTTTTGTTGCTAAAATTGTTGTTTTATTTGATTTTGATATTTCTAACTTCTTCGATGAGATAGGCAAATAACTTACATATGGTGGCAGCTAATTTAATAATGGAAATAAAATCAATGAGGAAATATCTAAAATCATAGTTATTAAAATGAGAAGAAAATTTGATGAATATTAAAAAAAAATTATGATAAAGAGAGGTAGAAATAAGAAAAAAGGAAGAAGGGTATCAACAATAATAAAAAGAACATGAGTAGAAAAAAGAAGTGAAAAAAATTAACATGGTGATAAAGAAAAACAGTCTTCAAAATTCTTGACATTACTATTAATAATTTATCTTTCTTAGCAAAATCCATATTTTCTTTTCCCTTGAATATTAAATTTTTTATCACTATCTCTTAAAGAAGATGAAAAAGAAAAATAAAGAAAGATGAGAGAGTCTCTTGAAATTATGAGTCTAAGGAAAGAGGAAAGAACCTCCTGAAACTATGGGTCTAAGAAAAACAGAGTCTTCAAAATTCTTGACACTGCTATTAATGATTTCTCTTCCTTAGCAAAACACATGTTTTCTTTTCCTTTGATTCTGGAATCTTGAATTCTTAATCATTCTGTTATGTACAAGAAGAAGAAAAAAATAGAAGAATGAAAGAAGAAAAGTCTCTATGTACAATATCAGTCATTAAAATTTCATCTACATTTAATACTATTCACACCAAATAGTGCATGTAACACACGAATGATGATTCTGTTAGCTAAGGTATACATGACACTAATTTGAAGAATTGAAAATTTTAATTAATATATTTATAAGTTGAAGGGGTTAATGTAGAAAATATGAAAAGTTAAAAGGTTTGAGAATGGGTTTTTTCTTATCTTTTATTAACACTCGATTTACATTATGGTCATATCATCGTGCCGTGTTAGACTTAATTTTGTGATTGGTATGTAAGTTGTATATATTACCTAACTTGACAAGGGAGATTAAAGCTTAAGATTAAGACATTAATTAAAACTTATGTGAATCCAATGCATAAAGATCGTATGCAATTTCCTTCTTTGTCAAGTATGATAAATATGGCAAATAAAATTCAACATCATATATTTGTAACTTTCCCTCCACCATTTTTATCTATTTCATTTTATAATAAGATAGTGTTAACTATACAAATCTATATGATGAAAGATAAAAACAATATCTAATTATTAGCAAGATGATCGACCGAGAAAGATGAAGCGAAAAAGAAATAATTTTTTTAAATCAATCTATATATCCATGCCCATTGTGAGAGAGTTCAGATCTTCAATTTGGATTGAAAGTACAAATTGAAGATTAAATTTCTTCTTTTTTGAGGTCAGTAATTGATTAATAATTTTTTTTTTTACTTTGTTTTTAGAAATTTATGTCGTGAATAGTTGTTCTTAAAGGTTTCCATTTTGATTTTAGAGTAGATTTATATAGTAGCTCACCTTAGAATAATAAAAAAATTAGTTACTTTTAAGACAAATGTAATAGACACTATTAAACACAATTATATAATTAAATTAATAAATTAATATGTAATACATGATACAAATATATAAGTTTAAATACAATTTAAATAAATATGTTTATATATAAAAAATATCATTGAATGTAACCTTATATTTATTTAGATTTTCAATCTATATTCTTTAATTTTTTTAGATTTGAATGCAATCTTAAATAAATGTGTTTATATATAAGAAAATTCTTTCAATGGAATCTTATATTTATTTATATTTCAATATATATTTTTTATTTTTTAATATATAAATATTTTTAGTTAAAATTAAATATTTTTTAATTTTTTATATATTTTTAAGTTAAATATATATTTTCGCGTTATGATAACAAATCAATATCTATTATGATATGATTAAATAAACGAATTATACAGATCATGTCATGTAACTAATTTCATCAAAATATCTATATTAGAGTAATAGATTTTGACATTATTAATTAAAAAAGTTATTGCGTTTATATTAAGTATTTTTATGTTTATACGAGTATCTTGATAAAACACGATTAGATAAAACAATGTAAATTATCACCCTAAAAAACTGTATAATTACAAAGGAGGATGTATGACATATGTCAGATTTAGGTAGGACTTCATTATTAAAATATTTATTTGAGGTGGACCAACCTTCTTTTTTTTTTTTTCAATGCATCATAATATTTAATAGTCTGTCACAGATTTATTTGTATCTCATTGTTTATTGTTAGTGCATGTTTGATGTATGGTTATATATATATATATACATTTTAGAAGTTTTTTTATGATCATTACTTTATTTTTTTGTTTTTAAAATTTAATTTTTATTTTACATTAGTCATAATTATGAATACTTAATTTTCATATTTATTATTAGATCAATTATAACACATTTAATTTAGTATTAATTAATCACTCATTTAAAAAATATAAATATTATTTTAATTTAAAAATTAATTATATAAAATTAATATTCATAATTCACTTATAAATTAAAAGAATTAGATAAATTCACATAATCAATAATTCAATTTTAATTTTATAAATTTCAAGCGTATTTAACCCATAAAATTTACTTTTTCTGTCACTTAAAATTCATTTAAATGTTTATATATATTACATGGAAAAAAATTTATTGTAACTAATAAATTATATATATTGCAATCGAAAAAAATATATAGCTAAAAACATATTTTTAAAAATTAATTTAAATAAATATATAGGATAAAATTCTTTTTAAAAATTTAAAAGTTAAAAAATTAAAATAATAACTTTCAAATGTTTTAAAATCTTTTAATTTTAATTTTAATTATATATAATAAAAATGTGAAAATAGGAATAGTGACGAGATAATTAGGAAATCATGAATGGATTATATGAAAATAATTTCTTCCGTCTTAACAACTAGGGAGCCCGTCTGCCAGCATTTACATTAAAGGCAGGCATCGTTGGGTCAAATTTAGGGATTTAAAAATTTCTAGAATCATATTGAAATTTTGAAGATTTTAAAAATAGAGAACTAATATCGTTCTAAATTTTCTATTCAATTTAGTTTAGTTTTTTATAAATTTAGAACGGTTCAATTCAATTTTTTAGTTATTTCAAAGCGGTTCGATTTGATACTGATTAATGTATTCAATTATTTCAATTTATTAAAATTAGACTTTACATTTTATAAACTAAAATAAAATAAATTTTATATTTTTTACATTTAATCATTTAAGACTAAAATAAATAAGTGATAATTTAATAAATTAAAACTATAACTTACATATTAAATGTTAAATTATAATAAATTAAAACTAATAACTTACACATCAAATGTTAAATTAAACTTTTTTTTTAATATTTATAACTGATTAATAATTAATAAATAGTATAATTATTAGTAATACATACTGATTGAGAGAGTTAACTAATTTAATTAATAATTAAAATACTTTATATATATTGCAGAGATTTTTTCCACATTTTGAACCGTTCTATTTACTTATTTATGGTCCAATTCGGTTAGGAGATTTTTAAAAAATTAAATATTTCGATTCTAATACCAAATCAGTCCAATTTCTCGATTTAATTCTTAAATTTCCATTATCCATGCTCATCCTTAATTTACACCATTTTACATGAAATGTACATGACTTTGTCTCATTCTCCATAAAAGCATAAACAATCCTTTCAATCACTTGCAATTTGATTCTAGACAAAGTTGAATGCCAAATTTTGCAGATAAACAAGAGAAAATATAGAGGTCAAGCTTATCAATACTCATATTAAACTCTTGGATGGGGATTGAAAAAATTATGATAGAAATAAAATGGGGCTTGGACATTATTCATATTTCTCCTTATCTCATATGTAGAGTCGAATAAATCCACTTCGATATTACTTGATATTAGCTTCATCAAATATTGATAAAAATTTGATAAGCATGGAGATAATAATAATAACAAAAGAAAAATTAAAAAAACTACTCTATTGTATGTTAAGTAATGAACCAGTTTAAATATATATATATATATATATATATATATTCGTCTAAAATAAATATATTTAATTGATTATAATCTCATATTTAGTTTTAGACTAATATTTTAAAGACCATATCAGATCAATTTGTCAGACCAATAAAACTAGCAATAACTGATTTGGTTTGTTAGGTCGATTTTTAATATTATTTTATATTTTTAATTATTATAAATATATTTATATATTTATTTTATTTTTTAAAGTTATTTTAATAATATATTTAAATTTTATTTATTAATGAATTAATTGATTCAAACCGATTAAATTGATTGGACTGAACGAATAAAAAATCATTCAATTGACTAATTTACTGATTGATCTAATTTTAAAAATATTATATTAGACGAGTAATTGCCATTGATCACTTAATTGTTTGTTTAAGATAAAATTTTAACAAATAAATAATTAACATTTTCATATAAAATTTAATTATAGATAATTATAAGTAGAAATAAAATTTTATTAAAAGAAATTACAAAATAGACAATTAAAAAATATAAAATAAAAAACTAATTTGTATATGTTATCTATTTTAAAAATAAATATTATTTATTTAATTACATATTTTATATGAATGTTTATTTTATTTTAAAAATCATATAGCACAAACTACAATTACCCATGTAAAGTTATGAGAACGAACACACATATGAAGCAAATTTTATCCGTTTCACTACAAGGGAATGGAAGAAGACAAACATGGATTGTGATATAAAATGGACATCCAGAATTTGCAAGGCTACTTTTATTTTTTATTTGGGGACAAAGGTAGGGCATACGCAGTACAAGAATATTCCTTGGTGGATGGATTTGGCCAACAGGACTAAGGTTCGTTGAATTAACCGTTTATTACAGTCATGAAGAACAAGAAGATAAAAGGGGGGAAAAAAAAGAAAAAGAAAAAGAAAAAGGACTCATCAACCCAACACAACTCATCTAATTAATGAACAAATTTGTGATTTCAAGGATTAACCCTATTTTATTTGGTTGATGCATAACGAGATTTTTTTTTAATTAATAGATATTTTTATTCAATTAAAATATAAATTTAGTTAATATATTGAATTCATGAAAATTATTTTTTATAATTTTTCAATGTGATATAAACTCAAAATAATAAAAGAAAATATATTTTTTACCATTTTACCTGACATTTATTGATCAAATGTCGATTTACTAGGAGAAATTATGTTTTATTATTTGTTAATCAAATTTTAAGATAAAAATAATTTCTAATGGTGTGATCTCTTCCGAAACTGGTAACTGGTGACTTTACCTTTTTTTTGGGGGGGGGGTCAAAATAACTGGTGATTTTTAGGCTCATAGAGAGATGAATGTTGCACGATATTGAAAAGAGTACACGTGGTTGGTTGTGCCAGAGTTGATATTTCATGCAACAGAAAACTTGTAGCCAAACTTCCACATAAACTTCTTTTGGACCCTCCAAAAATATATGATCCCCATTTTGAAGTTAGTTCGAGCTCCAACCATTCCGCCGTTGAACTAATGTTAAAGTAGAGAGCTTCGCTTCCTTTAACTCAGTCAACATTTTGTAATTGGATTTCACACTAACTGTTTAGAAAGTCACTGACTTTCTTCTTTTTCAGTTCAGATTCTTTTGCTTAGCCTGCTCAACCAGCAATCTTTAAAAGAATCACAAATCCCACTTCTTAAATTACAGGTTGAAAGAGGTTAGTTTGCTTCTGTCTGTTTCCATAAGTTGAGAACAAAAAGATTTGACCTTGGATCAAACCCAGTTCCTAATTCCTGATTTATTATTGATAATTGGTGTTTTGTGCAGGTTTTGTTTGCATTCTCCAAATGCGTTTCTGAATTTGTCTGTTTCTATTTCTGACTTGGTTCATTCCATAGTTGCTCTGGATCAAACTAGTCGCCTTATACCTCATTCACGTAGCTCTCAAATCATGATATAGAGTCACATATCTGCGTTTAGGACAGAATTTGATTGATTTCCTTTGATGGGTATCTTGGTCTCTATATCTGAGCACAGAGGATACATTCTTTTCTTGAACATCTCATTTCTTTTGGTGGCCTGTGTTTTCTTCATTATTCAGTTCAATTCTGCTGGAATTCTTTTTCTTAACAGTCCTCAATCTTCTTCCAATGACAGCAGTCAAGAAGGGTGCAAGGGGTTTGAAATTCTAGGAGACTACAGTGCCAAGTGCGGATATCTTGCATCACATAGCCCATGTGTATCTGAAGGCTATATTAACTATCTCTACCTTTTCTATTGCAATTTTGGGAGAATTCCCCTTTTCGGTCACTGTCTTCTATTTCTCTGGCTTCTAGTGCTGTTTTATTTGTTGGGCAATACAGCCTCTGAATACTTCTGTTTTTCACTCGAAAATTTATCCAGTTTACTCAGATTGCCCCCCACAATCGCTGGGGTTACTCTCCTTTCTCTTGGTAATGGTGCCCCTGATGTTTTTTCTAGCCTGGTATCCTTTTTGGGTAGTGGGACAGGTGATATTGGTATCAACACAGTGGCAGGAGGTGCTTCCTTTGTAACCTGTGTTGTGGTTGGACTCATGAGCATTCTGTTGAAGCAAAAACAGATTAGAGTCAATAGGGGTGCTTTTGTTAGAGATATTGGCTTCTTCCTCATAGTTCTTACAATCCTTACGTTCATCTTGTTTTATGGAAGAATCAATATTTGGGGTGCATTGGGGTTTATGTCCATGTATATTTTATATGTTGTTGTTGTTTACACATCAGATATCCACTGGAGTAATGATTGGAAGGACGGGAAAGGAGATGCTAATTCAAGTTGTGGAAGTGACTTGAGTATACCCATTTTAAATAGCATTGAAAAAGGCCAGATGAAGTTTATGGAGGCAAGTTCTTTAGAAGGAGTTGATGAAGTAGAAATCCAGAAAAGCTGCTTTTGTTTGCGATTATCAGCTCCTTTTAAGTTGCTTCTTTGCATACTTGAGATGCCTTTATCCTTGCCTAGGAGATTGACAATTCCTGTTGTTTGTGAAAAGAGATGGTCTAAGCCAATTGCAGTTGCTTCAGTGACACTAGCACCAGTTTTGTTATCAGTACTTTGGACTACTCAAGATGAGAATAGCAGCTTCATTAGCAGAACAGTCACATATGGAATTGGGGTCTTAACTGGCATGACATTTGGGGTTGCTGCATATGCTACAACTGACAAGTCAAGTCCACCACAGAAATGCCTATTGCCCTGGTTAGCTGGAGGATTCCTAATGAGTGTGGTATGGAGTTATATTATAGCTCAGGAATTGGTAGCCTTATTAGTTTCCCTTGGACATATATTTAGTTTGAGTCCTTCAATTCTTGGGCTAACAGTTCTTGCATGGGGCAACTCACTTGGGGACCTGATCGCCAATTTGACCATGGCACTGAAGGGCAGTCCTGGAGGTGTACAAGCAGCGATATCGGGATGTTATGCTGCTCCCATTTTCAACATCCTATTTGGTTTAGGCTTGTCTTTTGTTTGCTCATCCTGGTATGAATACCCATCTCCTGTTAAGATTTCCGCAGATCCATATTTGCTGGAGACACTAGGCTTTGTGGTTGGTGGTTTGATTTGGGCACTTGTGATCTTACCTAGTAAAAACATGAGGCTTGATGGAGTATTAGGAGCAGGACTTCTAGCTATATACTTGGTTTCTATATCCGTAAGGTTGATCCAAACATGTGCCTCTTTCCAATTTCAAGGTACATAAACATAGTCCTGGAAATTTGTGTTGGAGAATTATGTATGTAATTCCACTTATTAACCAGTCTCTTGTATAGTGAATTATCATCAATTGTAATATTGTAGTACTGCTTATGGTTTCAGGTAATAAACTTGTTCACTATTTGCTTTTAATATACTTCCTCATTAAAACAATCTCTTTAAGAAACCCAAATTATTGTTGCCTTCCCTCCAATGCTATGTTTGGGAAGGGAGAAAGATTGGGGAAAAGAAAGCAGAGGAATAAAAAAAAAAAAAAGAAGGTAGTGGATAAATCTTTTCCTTGTTTAGTAGTCTTATGAAAAAGATGGAGAAGAGATTATAAATGCTCACCAAAACTAATCCCCCATTTTTAGAAAAAAAAAATGGAGAAAAAAAATACACTTAAAAGTATTTTCAATTAAATTATAAATATACCTGTATAGTTTCTTTTTATAAATACGCCCATATTTATTTGATATTATATATTTAAATTTGTCTAGCAATTTTCAAATCAAATTTATATTTTATTAATTTAAAATATTTTTACCATTAAATTTATAATATAAATTAATCGATATAATTTTATAAATTAATAATAATAATAATAATAATTAATACAACTCTAATATTTTTTAATTTAATCTTACTATATTATAATATATCTCTCATAAAATTTAATAGTGAAATATAAAAATACTTTATTAAAAATTTTAAATCATATATAGAATTTCAATATCATATGTAAAACAAATATAGGGTAAAAAAATATAAATTTTTTTTAAGAACTTGAGACACGTAACGAATGAAATATGAATAACAATACTGAAAGTCTATCAAATATTTAAAAACATGACATATGTCATGTTAGTATTAAATAATGAAGTTATAGATTCAAATTCAATAATTTAAGTGCAAGGAACTTTTATTAAGATTCAGTATGTTTTTTCCTTTCTCTTCTACCTTTCCTCATTTACCTTTACTTCTTCTTGAAACATATTCAGTACGTTTTTTGTTCTCCGCTGGCAAAGAACCCAATGATTCCTCCAGCATCGAGGCAGCTACAAAAAAAAAAAAAAATTGAATCGATCTTTGTCTACTTAAGGACTATATATAGAACAGAGACAAAAATCAAGATTTGAATCTATCTTTGCCTACTTAAGGACACAAAAGTGTTGAATTTATCTAATCTAGGCTCTGATTTGCTTCTCTTCATATTGAAAAAATAAAAAGGAATCGAAAATAGGAAAGAAAGATAGAGAGTAAAATCTGAAACATGGATGGATTGATGAGAGAACGAAGGAGATGGATGTTATTATTGTAAAGAATGAAAGAGGAAAATGGGAGAGTTTCTTTTATGGTCAACAATTCATAAAATTAGAAGGAGAAAGAAATTTTTGTGCAGAAATGTAAATGAAGGAGATAAAAGAGAGGATGAGAATGAAGAGGATTAATTATCCTAATATTTCACAAGGGGTATTTGTATTATTAAAATAAATATTTTGATCAGATCTTTTTTTATTATTGGTATATGCTCGCTTTTATGACGAAAGAACTATTCAATGTAATGAAGAAATCGTAAATAAATTTATAGTATAATTTTGAAATGTGAAAGATAACTTAATTAAATATAATATACGTCAAAGAGTTTACAATAATTATCTCAAAAGAAATTGGGAAAGAAAAGGGCTTGGGACAATGATGGGATTTTTTTTTTTCCCATTAGATATGAATCATATAAATGGGATTAAGAGTTTATATAATAAGAGCAAAGTTATCATTTTATAAATGGGATTTTTTCTATTAGATATGAATCGTACAAATAGGATTTTTTTTTCCTATCATTTAACTCATTTGATAACCACAAAAAAAAAAAAAAGAAAAATTCAATTTAATATTTGTAGTTCTTACCAAAATTAGATGCGTTAATTTTAGTTGTCTCACAGTTTGGCATGATGCTACATTAATATTAGCAAACAATAGAGGTTGGCCCAAGCCTGATGGCGCACAAGATTCAGTTCTGGTATCACATGACCAAACCTAGCCACCTATCCGCTCTCTGATATCATTAGGAGACGTAGGGGATTTTGCATATGATATATAATTTTCATAGTTAATAATTCCAAATATTGGTTGAAGTGACGGAGGAATTTTTTTTTTTTTTTTTCCTTTGTTCATTTCAAATTAACATCTAAAAGAATTAGTTATTCTGAATATATTAAATTAAAAAAAGAATATGCTTCTAAAAAATCATTTAAGAGAATTTAAATTAATAATTACGAGATGACAAAATGTGATACAACCACTTGAATAATGACACATAATAATTGAATTTAACTTTAAAATAATTACGTGTGTTTGAATTAAATTTGTCTACTTAAAATGATTTATAACTAAATAAATCAATTTCGAATTAACATGCATAACTCATAAATGACACATAATTGATTCATTTAATTAAATGAATTAAATGCATCTATTTAGTTCATTAATCGTCTATATAATTGATAACCTTTTTACTTATGGTACTTTTTTTTATAATTCTTGACAATTTTTCCACTAATAATTAATGTATTCCACTTGTAAAAGAGACTTAATTACTTAAAAAGTTTTAAAATTTGACTTATTTTTCAATTTTAGTTTGTATTTTAATTTTTAATGATACAATGATCGAAATTAATAAATTTTTATAATATTAATTAATATATGTAATTAATTCCGATCTCAAATTTAATTTTAAATGAGTGATTGTCATTTATTTCAGATAATATTTTAATATTTATCAAACTAATTCTTTGATATATAAGCAATCAAAATTTTTATATTAAACTATTTAATTAAAAATAAGTATAAATAAAAATTATTAAAAATTATATAATATACAACTAAAAATATAAGATTAAAATAGTTTTTATATATTATCTATTTTAAAATAAATATTATTTATTTAATTAAATATTTCATATAAATATTTTATTTTATTAATAATATCTAAATATATTGTAAATAATATATTAAATTAGAGTTATGTAAAGTAAAATATAGATTAGTATTTGGTGAATTCAGCCCAAAGTGATGAAATGGCATTTTTTAAACATTTACATATGGCATTATTCTACTATTGAAATAGAATATATGATAAGACACAGCCTCCATTTGTTTCCCAGAAAATATTTTCATAATTTTTTTTATTTGGTATACTTAAAAATATTGGCTAATAGAAAATATTTTTTTGTCAAAACAGAAAACTAAGTTATTTTTCAAAAAAATAATTTTCTGTTTTCAAAATAGAAAGTTATTTTTCATATTTTGATAAATTTATTTAAGTGAAACATAAATCATATAAACACAAATATTTATTATCATTGGTCATGCTTGACGACTAATATCTATTATCAGTCATCGTCGGCTGTCGTTAATAAATAAGACTCACAAAAAAATTTTATTTTTAATATATTTATTTCTTATATTAAACAATAAATAGTATAAATATAAAATATTTATAATATAAATTTTGTTATAATTTTATAAATCAAAATAAAATTAATATTTTTTTAGTGTATTCTAAATATTAAAAAATATATTATTCATAAAATATTTTTTTAAAAAATATTTTTTAATATAAATTATTTTTTATAAAATAAATGAATATGATAAAGCCCACTAAACAATAGTGTTTGATTTTACTCTCCGAGCTTGCGATGCTTGTTCTCCAATGTTGATCTTCGCATACCTCTTCATTTTGAAACCGGAGGAAACTACAAGAGTAAACCAATAATAACCTCTGCTTGATTCATATGCGAATGTATTATTATTATTATTATTGTTGCTGCTGCTGCTGCTTGAAGTGTGATTATTATTTTTACTTCTGAATTCAAACTTAAATTTGCCCTTTTTTTTTTTGGAAAAAAAATATTTTGAGATCCTTAAACTATTTGTTTTTTTTATATTTAATTCTCCAACTTAAGAATATGAGGCTCATCAATTAATCACATTTTTGTGCAATTGGCATTCTAGTTGAAAAATAATTAAATGTAAAATAAAATAACATATAAAATCAGTAAATATAAATTGAGATTTAGAATTCCTAAAGTTCCCAAATTGAGGATCACTGATAACCTCTTCTTTATACTCGAAGATGGTTGAAAGTCTATCATAAATGAAGTTGAAATATTGGATGATGCAGAAATCTTCCACTATTTTTGTGAATTTGTGAAAGACTTATTTAAATGTTGATAGGATGGTGAAGAATAAGACGGTTTCATGAGTATTCACAATCAGAGGCAAGGAAATTTCATATAATTATTGGCGTTAGATATTCAAAATTAGAGTAATGGATGTTTATAGCGTAGATAGGGATAAGATATATATTAGCCCCTAATCTTTAGCCTGTGAAATAAACAAACACTATACGTTAAGTTTAGAATAATTAACTTGTAAAATTATTTATTTTATTTATTGAGGCCCCTTTTCAAATGGGAAGAGATAACTATTTCTCCTCTATCAATCTCACAATAAAATTTCACATTATCTGTCTCCCAACAATTCCAGAAACGCTACTAGTCCTCTCTAACAAATCTTTTTTTTTTTTCTCTCTTTCTCTCTCTCTTCCAACAATGTCTCCATAAACAATAGCAATTATTTACTAGTTTTCTCTTTGTTTTTTGTTCTTTTATTTTGGAAAAAAAAAAAGAAGTAAAAAAGGAGGAAGCGATTGTCGTTTGGTGCGACTTGGTTAGGGGGTTCAAATGAGGAGGAGGATTCAGATTTGGGTTTGCTCGGGGGAGGAGAACGTCGAGTTTCTTCTCGAGTTGGTGGGGATCCAAGTCGCAAGTTTAAAGAAGAGAGGAGGAAGATGGTAGCGGTGCTGATTTTGGATGGGTGAGGAGGCTAAAATTTGAAGAAGCTAGCGGCGTTGAGAGAAGTTGAGTTTGTTTTCAAAAGTAGAGGAGTTGGTTGAGATTTGAAGGATTTTTGATGATTGGTCCTTCTACGTGTATTTTAAGGAGGACATCTTGTTGCTAACCCTTATTTTTATATGTCATAATTCTTTCATTTTCCCCCTTCCCGAATGGCGATGACATACACTTCAATTTTGAGAGTTTAAAAGATTTATTGGAGATCACAGTTATTTGATTTTGTTATGTTGCAATTGTTGTATGTAACGAGTTGTAAAATAATATATTCGATTCTTTCCTACTTTGGTTTTGTCGTGCTTGTAAATTATTTAGGGTTTAATCCATGTGTAGGACCTTAGATGAAGCTTTTATACATCTGATCACAAATTAGGATATTAATTTTTGAAGCAATTGTTTTTACTGTTTAATTTATCTGTATGTCTTTCATCTTTAATTCTTATTCTTTGGCTCAGAAGCTTATTCTTGAACGAATTATTTTGATGTGAATAGGATTTGCTGGTTTACAGGCTGTGTAACTAGTTTTCTTGGCCATAAGGTGAGGAAAAAAACAAGGATTTAGGTCTTAAATATCACAAATTGGGGTGCACATGTTTATGTAGTGAAATTAATTTGAGGGCTTTTTTTTTTCTTATTTTTTACATGTGATTTTTAACAATGGAGATTAAGCATATAGTGTATTTGAATTTGCTTCTTAACTTAGAGCAATGTTTTTGGCATAACCACATTATGGATCTACATGTGGTTTATAGTTCTGTTTGGTATGTTTAATTCATGTGTGGAAGATGGCTTATGAAATGAAACTGATAATTGTGAGAATAGAATGGTTTTACATCTATTAGTTAATTTTAATTTAACCGCTGCTTAAATAGGGGGTTTAAATAATTATAATAAACAATTTTGAAAGTTAATTGTTCTAAAATTAACATAAGGAGTTTATTTGTTTTGTGAACCAAATATTAGGGGCCAATATATATCTTATCACAATATAGATATGACTTAATATTAGGTAATAACATATGTCAGCAAGGAAGGTTTTGTAAATTTTTTTTTATCTGGTATGACAAGAAAGCAACCAATAAAATGCACTTGTCAATTTCAATTCAGTGAAGATGTATTTAATTTTTTTATAGTAATGATTGGGTATTTTTAATTAATTTATATGCCCGTTAAAATTAATTTTTTTCGTAGAAATTTATAATGGTCAAATATTATTGGATTAATTTATATGTTTCATGCGATTAATTTTTTCATGTGTGTATAATATATTTTCTGACCTATGCATTTAGAAACTCCAAAATTTAAATTTGAAACCTTCTTACCATTTGATTTTTTTTGTCTTTTAATATTAAAAATAAAAATTTATATTGATAAAATTCAGTCTCAATTTAACACTACACTAAAGTTATTGATCTAAATCTATCTTTTCTAATGCAACCTATTTTAATATTTCTTTATGATGATTTCTTCTTGAATAATTTTCAATATGGATATATTTCACTTAAAGTTGTACATTATTCTAGCCACATATGGTGTTTTGTCTGCTTGGATTAATATAACTTGAAGCTGAGCTATCATTTTATTTATAGGAAAAACAGGGCATAAAAAACAAAAGATTATTATTTGTATATATTTAAACAAACTAAATTTGATATTTCTAAAAAAAAATAACTCATTAAAGAATTCCTTGATTTTTCTTTTACTATTGAGCCCTCTAAAACGAATTATATTCCATTAAGCCTTTAATTTTCTGAAAAAACTTATAATATATCTAAATATTGGAAAGATACAAAAATACAATGACAGAATTAATAAAAAAATGATCCAATAAAACATTTTACACAAATATTTACATCACTAGAATTCAGCAATTGCTTATGTTCATCTAAGCATAGTATCAATATGAGGAAACATAGTATTAATCTTTCTTTCGCTATAAGGTTCTAATGGTTAGGTAAGAAAAGCATCATGTGTTCCCACATCTTCCAAACTTTCCTGCCTGCCTGAAGGTACCAACTTGCAACATACATAATTGATGGTTTTTTTTTGGACCTTTAGTGGACCACATGCCATTATTTTTGACTTGGAGGTCCACAATTGATTCGATTCGAGAACTAAAAAATTCTGGTTCACAGTAAAAAATTCAGAAATTAAAAATAGAATAATCATAATCGATATCGAATAGGATTCAATTTTTTTATTTGATTTGATTTGATCCAAATATTTGAAATTAACTATTTTGTTTGATATAATTTGAATATTTTAAATTTTTTAATTAAATTTATACACGTGTATGAAAATAGTGCGCTGTGGAGTTTTCTAATGGAGAAAGCAAGGATTCAGGTGTTCCCCCACTGGCCGGACATTTATAGCCCATATTGCCAGCTTTTGCGTGGAGCTGGTGGCCAACCTGCCATAGGAGCGGAACCGGTCATTCAGAGTGGGAAACAAAAAGAATTATAAGGGTAAAGTTGAACTTGTGATTTTTCATGAAAAATTGAAAATAATTATGTCAGTTAAAAAGGTAATTGAGGGGAAAAAAAAGTGATAAGTATAAATTTGAACAATCATATAAAAATTAGAAAAAATAAAATTTTTTTTATTGTAATTAATAATTAAAATTTGAAAATTATAAATTGAGTATTTTTTTATAACACGTGCCGATGAAGATATAATACTCATTTTAACAAAAGATATTAATTCTTCAGTTTAATTATATATGATAATATGGTTATTCTTTATCCCTTATATTTATCATCTTTTTTTTTTTTAGTGAAACATAGTGTAAATTGTGAATATATTTCAAAAAATTTCATATTAACATAATATAGAGTAATATTCTTCATGCAATTACATAGAATTAACAAATAAATAATTTTTTTTAAAAAAATTCTCATCAAGTTAATATGAAATAACATTATATAATCTGTACATAAAAATTAGTCAATAATTTGTGTATTATTATTTGACATATTAATTAAAATATATTTATAAATATTAATTAAACTAAACTACACATTATAAAATATATATGATTAAATAAATAATATTTATTTTTAAAACAAATAATATATGAAAAATATTTTTTAAAATTATTTTTAAATTTAGAATTTTGCAATTGCTTTTAATGTAATTCTTTTTTATTTGTACTTAATTTTAATTAAGAAGTTTGACATTGTAATTCATATATTAAATAATTAACTTAATAAGCGACAATTATATAAAAGAATTATTTATGTAATTATAATTCTATAAAAATAATTGGTTTAACGTTTAGCGTTTTAGTATATATTTCTTCTAATAAATTTAAAAAATCTAATGAAAGTAATTTTAAAATTTGAAGCATGTGCCACGTGCCAGCATGAATTACTTATACCAAAAAAATGAATAATAATGAGAAAAAAAGATGTGATAAGGGAGAGATATATTTAGTGTATATATTCAATATTTGCTTTATGTAATATAGTCCCACTCGAGAAAATGTTATTTTTGAATAAGTAATATAAAAGTGGCTCAAAATCGGGAAAAAGATTTAGAAAAATTATATGTGAATTAATAGTAAAATTTAGAATAATCATAAAAAATTGCTAATTGAGTAATCTTATAGAATAATAGTCAAATCGGCAAAATACATAAATTATTTATTTTAATTATCAATGATAAGTTGATTATTTCTTATCTCCTATATAAATTAAATTTAGTGTAACACATTAATATACTAAAAAAAAAAATTCATATTAGCATAATATAAAACAGTATTATTGACACAAAATGTGCACCTATATAAGATTAGATTTTAACTAGTAATAGATTATATTAGATTTTAACTAGTAATAGACTATTAAAAAAAAATAGCAACCTTCAAATTATGTTAATATGAAACAACACTCAATAATTTATGCATAATTTTTTTTAATGACTAATTAGGTTTCAGCAATGAAAATATTTATGTTATTTGTTTTTCTTTTAACACGGATTTTCTTTATTCTTTTGTTATTATAGTATGAGCAAAAAGTAATTTTATATTTTCTGAAACATATAACACAAAGTTAGTTAACATCAATAAACTTTTCTAAACCAATGAAAATAGTTTGAACTAATTAAGGGAAAACTAAGAGTAAACGTCAGTTTGGAATTACTATAAATATTTAAAAAGATAAAATAAAATATAATAATCTAATTTAAAAATTTATAGATCAGTTCAAAATATAGAGGCGTTGAATTGATCAAGTTTTAATTTTATAAGGATCAAAATAGAAGTATTCATATACCTCCAATCACAACTCAAAAAACTTCACTACAAAAATATCACCAATCCTAATTATATTATAACTAGTCAATTACACAATTTTTTCTTTTAAAATTTCTCATTAATTGATTTAATTATTGGCCTCTTTCTTGCAATGGTGAAAAATATAAAATAAAGATAAATAGTTTAAAAATGAGAACAATAAATATTAACCTAATTTCCAGAAGCACATATCAGGCGGAGGATTTAATTGACTGAGTTATGAGCTATAGAAAAAATAAATGCATTTGGATAAAGGGCAAAAAATTGACAAGTTAGTGTGTTGTTTTAGGCTTTAGCGCTAAATAAATATTTCAAGTTATCAAAAATAATATTTTGCTTATCATCCAGGGACAAGGATCAGTAATATCGGATTATTTTAACTTAATCAAAAGTTTTCAAATCTTTGGCACGCGTTAAAATTTAGTAGAAATTTTTTTGTCACATTTATGATTCTATTAAGTTCGAATTTGAATTAATTTTAATCTTGAAAAGATATAAAATATTGAATGCTCTAATAAAAAAAGACGTTGCTTGCATGAATTTGGAGCCAATTGTGAAGGATTATGGGCAGTAGGTACCAATCAAAAAGTGTATGAATGTTATTTTAAAATTAAATTGAAAATGAATTTATGATATTGAACAAAAAATTAGCTGAATATTTCATTAATATTTATCAACATATATAAAATATCTGGATTAACCAATGTGATATAGTGTTATTATGAATAAAATGATAGAAAAAAAATTAAAATTGTATATGTATTACAATAGATAATGAGATCTAAAAGTATATGTAAAAAAATAAAATAATGAAAGGGTATATTTTGCAAAGGATTGACTCCTTGATAACATCATAACATGACATTTAATTCTAATATTATTTTTATTGTGATAGGATATGTGATGATGAATATTATCCCCCTTAAAAAAATAGAGGCATAAAGTCTCTTTATATATTATACGCATTATTTGCACATATTATTTTTGTTGTTTGCGGCGTGTTTGATAAATTTAAAATAAAAAAAAGCAACACATTGCATGCTTAAAGTAAACATTTAGGTGTTCAATAATTAAAAATCAAAGTGTAGAAGGCAAATGGACTAATTTAAAAAGGTACAAAGACTAAATTATAAAAAAAAATTTAAATACTATATCATAAATGTACATTGCAATATAAATTATATATTATTTTTTATATATATTTAATTAGCAAATATTCTTGAAAATTTTTTTATGCATATTATAAACAAAAATATATAGTTACATTTAAATTATTGGTAAGGTTATTTATGAATTAAATTACAAACTTAGTGTTGATTAGTTTGAAAGCTTAAGCCCTTGTTTGGAAGAGAGGAAAAAAAGAGAGGGAGAAAAATAAAATGGAAAAATAAAGGAGAAAAACTATTTTCCTCTGTTTGGGAAGGGAAGAAAAATTAGAAAAGGAAGGAAAATAATTGATATTTTTCTCTATACATTTTCTCTTCAAAATGGAGAGAAAATATGAGAGATTTGAGAAATTTTTATGAAATTATAATTCTGCCTATTAAAAAAAAAGTAGAATATCAAGGGTGAGCAAAAATCAAACTGAACCGAAAAAATTGACCTAATCGAGCTAGTTCGGTTTGATCCTTTAATAAAAATAGGTTTGGTTAGGCTATAATTTTTAAAAAATTATGTTTTCAGATTTGGGTTCTGTTTTTTAGATAAAAAACAAAAAAAAAATTGAATTAACCGAAGTAATTAATAAATCAAATCAATTTGAATAGAATCAAATTTAAAATACATATAATTTAATGGAAACAAAGTGAACCGAACCAAACTTTTATAGGTTCAATTTAGTTTATTGACACATAAATTTCAGTTTAATCAGTTCAGTTAATTTGGTTTTTTAAAAAATTTTGGTTCGGTATTCCACCAGTTATTTTATTTTTTTGATTTAAAATCAACATAAAGTGAATTTAAATTATAAAATTAGTAAAATAATTTAATCTAAAATTTTTACTTAAAATTAATTCTCTCAAAATCTTATGACTTTTTTTATTTAGTGTCTTTTTAGTTTCGCATTTACTAATTGATGTTTAGTGATTAAATATTAAAATATTGAAAAATAATGTTTGATAAATATTAGCATTTAATGTTTAATTTAAAAACTAATGTTCAATATTTAAAAAATATAACTCAATGTATAAATGTAATTTTTTAACATTTAAAATATCAAAAAACTAATGTTAGATTTTTTTTAGTATTAATATTATATTTATCATTATATATATTTTTATTTCATATACAATCAATTAAATTATAAAATAATTATTTTTTAGCATTATACAATATAATTATATATCCAAATGTTTTTTTGAATAAATGGTAACATTAGAAATATATAAAATAATATTTTTCTTTCCTTTCATGTTTTGCTTTCCAAATAAGAAAATATAAATTTATTTTCTTTCTCCTCCCTTTTATCCAAACATGAGAAAAAAATAAGAAAGAAAAATAATTCAAATATGAGGAAAGAAAATAAATTTTGTGTTATCTCCTCTTTTTTCTCCCTAAATTATTTTTCCAAACATAGGTTAAAATTCAGGCATTGATAAATTAATGAATTGAGTTTCAGTTAAATTTTAATATTAATTTAATAAATAAGTTAAATTGGAATAGAATCTAATCAAGTCTGAACTTTGAGTAATTTACAAGTAAATTTAATTTATTTACACCCCTATTTCATTGTCGTTGTTGTTGCCGCCATCATCATCATCATCGCAAATGTTACTTCCTACACTATTGCATTGCCTTTTGTCAGGCAACTTGCTTGACATTTCCAAACTATGCTCAGGAGTTACTAGGTGTAAAACAACCTTTGTCTTGTCTTGTCAAGAGCAAAATAGAAGTAGGGAAGCATCCCTCATATCTTCTGCATTTAATATAAGAGCAGAAAAGATGTCTAACCTAAATCATGCATAGTATGCTATGCTAATTTTATGGTCTAGTACAAAGATCTGAAGTTTATGTACTCAGATGAGGAGGAAACTCACTAATATTACTTGCATGGTCCAACCTTTTTTTTGTTGTGGTAAAAAATTTGACAACGATGATATTTGAATTTCTAAAATTATGTTCTACAAAATCATCAAAAATATGTTGCGGTGATGAGTTTGAGAAGAAAATCTTCAAATTGATAATTTGATTCTTATAATACTATGTAATCAATAAAATTACAAGGCTCAATACGTTCCCAAAAGTACCACTATCTTAGGTACTGATGAAGGAAATCTCATGAAGTTTCAGAACACCCAGAGCAGTGGCTAGCCTTAGGAACAGAAAGCAGAAATATATAGCCAAGAGACCAACCCCAAGAGACTTATCTAGCCTCATGTTATTCCTTGGCAAAATCATAAGGGCCCAAAGCAAGCCTCCCATCAAAAACCCTGCAGTCTCATAGAGAGAAGAATCTTTAGGGATGACGTAAGAAGATGGGTATTTGGACCATGATGAGATTACAAAAGACAAGCCCAAACCCAACAAAGTATTGAACATAGGCCCAGCATAGCAGCCTGAAATAGCAATCTGGGCCCCATCTGGCCCACCATTCAAAGCCATAGCCACATTGGCTATCAAATCTCCAAGTGAATTGCCCCAAGCTAGGACAGTCAACCCAAGAACTGAAGGATTAATCCCAAATATGTAACCTAATGAAATTAAGAGAGAAACTAGCTCCTCAGCAATGATATAAGTCCAAGTTACACTCATCACAAACCCACCAGCTAGCCAAGGGAACAAGCACTTGTCTGGTGGGCTAGATTTCTTAGTGGTGATAAATGCAAGATTGCCAAGAAACACACCTATGAACCCTGTTGTCATATAGGCCACTAGAGTGCTGCTAGAACCAACCTTTTTTTCCCATTGGGTATCACATATTGCTGCCACTAGAATTGGTGCCAATGTGACAGAAGTAACTGCATAGGGCTTGGACCATTTTTCCTCGCTAACAACAGGTATAGTCAATCTTCTTGGCAAGTACAAGGGCAGCTCCAAAATATATAAAAATCTACCCAAGTAGTGACTAAAAGATGAATCAAGATTAATGAAACAAATTGGACTCTCTTCTTTATCATCTTCAAGATTGGTTTTTTCCACCAAAACCGGTTTTTCATCATCAACATAGCCAAGAAGTGGTATGCCCATCTCCACAACATCCTCTTGGCTATTATTAACGAAATTTTTTGAAGATGGAGATGTTGTTATTGGGTTCACTTTATTTTCCTTTTTCCTAAGGACAAGGTGCATGAAGCAGACAACAGAGACATAAAAGAAGTAAATAGAAAGGAAAGAAATGGCAGCCCACAAGGTGATTTTTCCTATGGCAAGAATCAAGAGAAGCGAACAAAGAGACAAAAGAAAGAAAGAGACATCTCTAATGAAGCTAGATTTATCAACTGAAATGTCTAGAGGACTTGCTGCTATACTTATAACACCAACCACAGTACAAGACACAAAAAAAGCACCACCCAAAACACTATTTAGACCTACATCACCATTGCTAGAGCTAGTGAAGGCGACAACACTAGCAAAAACATCAGGAGCACCATTGCCTAGAGAAAGAAGAGTGACACCAGCAATTGTTGGTGAAAGCTTCAAGATTTTGGACAAGTTTTCTAAAGAGGAGCAGAAGTATTCAGCAGCTGTATTACCTAGCAGATAGAATAAAACAGCAAGCCATAGCAACAAAATAGCATGGCCGAGTATAGGGACATGGCCACAGGTGCAATAAAAGACCTGCAGATAGTTTATATAACCTTTAGGCCTGCACCCTACATGAGACTTAAGATACATACACTTGGAGTTCGAATCTGTCTGGTCATGTAGCCCAGTGCAACCATCATTCTTGATTAAGTCTCGAAGTGCTAAAGAATAGTGGGTTGTGTCAGCTGCTTCATTGGGTTGTTCAAGAAAATATGAGATTGTGATATAGAATATGAAGAGGAAAAGAAAGGAGGTGTTAAGGAAAAGAGTGAGTTTCTTGGGCGGAGATGACCTTGAGCTGAAGCTTGCCATCCAAACGGACTTAAGTTTGTAGAGAATGGTGTTAAAGGCGCAGATATAGAGAAGTGAAGTAGTCCATAAATTTGAGTGCTTATGGAGGGAAACTGTCACATTGGCAATCTTTTTGGCTCGGTTATAAGGGAAGATATGTATTGAACAGAAGCAAGAAATGGGAGTACAAAAAAGAGTACAGAAGTAAATATCTACTACATACTTGTTTTGGACGACTAGTGTCCAGAAATTGATCTTATTCAACAGAAAGAAATGATATATCAAATACAAAGTCTAAATATCCACATTACCAAGTCAAGTACAAATGCTTCTCTACACCATACCAAGTCAAGTGCAAATGCTTCTCTAGTTCCAGTAGAAATATCAAGCACAAGCTAAGAGATATATGTAAATTAGTGCCAAAGATGCCTTTGTTATGAAATTTCACACATATTCTGTTGGGAATAGGAAACAAAATGATGAGTGTATTTTGCATAAATTTACTATATATTCTGCAAGAAAAAGGAAATTATTTAACTATATATTTGTGGTTGATGTCAACCTGAGGTATATTTTAGCTTATGAAGTGACAAGTTCAAAAGGGCCTAAAAAATCAGTCTATTTGAAGTTATGTATATTTTCTTTTTTTACTATAAAGAAGTAATTCCATGGTAGTCTCCAATGGCAAAACCTATTCCAAGTCTTTCTGGATACTAATTTTCAAAGTTGCAAACCATTTCCATGTACCTCTAATAAAAACATTTAAGGAAACTTCCTAGTAGGTTGAAGAAGAATAAGAAGCTTTAGCAAATCTTCCTTAGCATACTTTTAGGTAGCATATGTAGTTAATGAATACCCACCAAACTTTGAAGCTTTCTTTTCTTATATAACTTTTTAAATTCATCATCATATCAGTAGAAAAACTAAAAATTAACTCAAGGGTAATCGAGATTCTCTCATCTAAGAACCACTAAATGAAGGTTCTTTAGCTATTTTTTCTCACCTAGAATTATTGAATCTTGACTAATTATGCAATCATGATGTCAATTTTAGCTCATGTAACTGAGATTAAATATATATGATAATATAAGAATTATAATTATAATAGTAATTCTGTGCTCATTTGGGTAACTTCAGTTTTACCCTGGAAACTAAGGCAGAAATTAGCGTTTAAAGACAACTACTGGATTGCTTTTCTTACTTTCCAAGCTATATTGGGTTGTGTCAAATTCACAAAATCTGTTCCTGCTGTAGCAAAAGGGTGCCTTCAGCCTGTCATTAAAAATAGAGATCACTTGGACTTAAATGACACTAAGTGATGCTTTGTAAATTTGCATGGGACAATCTACTTAAAGGTCTAATTTTTAACAATATTTGACTTGGTTTGCAAGTTTGGACTCTTCATGTTTAGTTCATTTCCATAATTCCATCTACCTGCTCACCCCCAAATTTGCATGTTGAAGCATGCTTCATTCATTGTTAAGCTATTAAACTAAAAGCCTAGCAGTTTTATCTTTGTGCATACAAAAAACAACATGCTGACCACCCACTCTCTTGAATAAAATTGGGACGATATTCCATATATATATATATATATATATATATATATATATTTATATTTTTTTTCTTGTGGGTGGATGGACAATATTCCTACTTAAGCTGCATATGGAAATTAACATGCAAAGATAAGAACATCCTTGCACTTTTGATTTGATTTTTAGGGTGGGAAGTTGGGCTGCTGAAGGTCTCAAGAACCCAACTTTCACGCATCAAAACATCTCACACTTTCCTTGATTGCTTCTTCTATCATATTCGTATATAGTAAAAAAAGCTTTCCTAATACTCATATTTTTAGTCCCCTTCCAATTTCTTTTTGGTGAAGATACCAAACAAGAACATAAAAACGGAGAAGGCACCTTCAGCATTTTTTGTTTATGCCATAATACTTAAATTTGTGGTCAGGCCCTAACTTGGATTTCGAAGGCATAAGCATAGTTGCATGAAAGAATTCTCAAAATTTCATAGCAATTAGAATTTCATTGATTTAGTGATATTTGTATAGCCTCCATATAATTAAAAAATTATAATAAATTTAAATTTGAATCGAAATTTAAATAATAATAAAAATTCAATAATGATCAGGTTAAATAATGAAAAAGATAAAATTTTCGTCATTTGCAATTATATTTTCTGTATGGCTAGGCTAAACAAATTTGTTGCTAAAAATCACTATAAAGTTTTCTTTTTTGATTATTCCTTTGTGGAATGAAGATACGACGTCCCATCATAGAGCTTAAGCCAATTTCCCTATGAAAAACCACGCACAAACACTTATCGTTAGCATGTCACGCTCGCTGTCACCGTATTTAGGTGGGAGGCCTGTCTCAGAATCAGAATCCAATCTCTCTCTCTCTCTCTCCAATGCTGGCCTCTTCATCTCCATCATGATGACTCTAGAACCTTTATCTAACATACTGTTCCTTCAAAAAAAATAAAAAAAATACAAAAATACCAAATAAATTCACCTAGATACAGTAAAAGATAAAATGAATTATTTCGTTAAATTTTTTTTAAATTTATGTTATTTTATTAAAATTATTTCTAATATCATATTATTTAATTATAAAAGTTTATAATATTAGATGAAATAAACTTTTTCACCAAAATTACTTATAATCTTGTATTATTTAAAATTAATATAAAAGTGTGTGTTATAAACACAATTTAATAATTATAAAATAAGTTTTTTAAGAGAGAAAATTTAAAAATAATATTAAAAAATATATAACGTTTAGAAAACACAGATAAAATTCTACTCGTTCATCTAATTATAACAGATAAAAAGAGAATTGAGTTAAACAAAAATATAATAATATACAAGTAAGAGCACCACTAATAGTGGCTTAGAGTAAAGAGAATCCAAGTCGAATATTCTACGCCTACTCTAATTATCAGATACAAATAAAAGAAATAAAAACAATTTTATCAATTATTATTGATTAATATTGCGGGAGTAATTTGTAATAACTCTTTTTGAAATTACATAAATTTATAATAACAGAGAAAAAATATAAATATTTTAGATGACACGAAAGTTTTTTCTCAAAAATGCTAACTTTCTTCTTATATATATATATATATATATATATATATATATAATTACATATTTTTATTTTTTATTAATTTGTAGCATAAAATTTTTATTTTATAAATTAATAAATTATATTTTTAAAAAATAATTTAAAAATAATAAAAAATAAAATATTTGTCTTGCAAAAAATTTTCGTGGGGCTAGAAGTTTTTGCAGAAGTAGAAACAAAAGAAAAATTCTCCCCATTAAGAGGGTGAGATAAAGAATAAAAGATAATTCTCACTCAACTCACTTATTATTACTAGGTCAATGCCCTTTTCAATTAATATTTTGGATTTTTATGATAAAATAATTTAAGATCATGGCAATTTTGACGGAAAAGTTTATTTCGTCCAATATTATAGACTTTTATGACGAAATAATACAAAATCAAAGATAATTTTGATGAAATAATACAAATTCATAAATAAATTTGATGAAATAATTCATTTTATTTTTTATTGTCACTTTGAGATAAATTCAAAAGTTTATTTGGTATTTTAGCAAAAAAAAAAATGATAATCTTTCTAGCCTGTTTCAACCATAGTTTAATAATCAAATATTTATCTCACATCGTAGAGGTCAGAATTCAAAACTCAATAGTACTAAAAAATAAAGATGTGGAGAAAACAGAAAATGAAGAATTGACGATGTTGAGAAAACAGAAAGTGAAAAAGTACAGAATTGCATTAGACATGCTCAATCACATTTCCCGATTTCGTAGTAGAAACACACTGACAATTGAATCGACTAGGTCTTTTTAGTATTTAGTTGAAGTTAACATTTCAGTCATAGCCCCAAAAGTAAGAATCTTATAGAGTATTACTCAATATCTACCCATAGTAGTGCAACATCTACCCATTTTTAAGCCTTTAGATTGTCTTCAACTGCCTAAAAGATTGAAGGCGATCAGTTATCAGACTCCATATATAAAAGACTACATATGCGGTTGAATAACCAGCCCCTGTCAAAAAGCCTCTTTATCATCGGGTAAGACATTGGCATCCATTATATCTCTAACAAAACCCTTCACTAAAGTAGCCACGGAGTCTATCTGCCTGCCCATGAAAGTCATTGCTCATAGACATTCTTTGTCTATCTCCACGAAGCTCGTCAAGCGAGTGGTGTAGCTGATTGGGAGAATCATCTATTGTGTGCGTACAGTTTAGATATATTAGTTGCAGAATTAGAAACTCGGGTTTGTTCAAATGCACAACTGACCAAAAATTGGATTACAAACAAGATATGACCCAAATCACTCAACTTCTATTTTTTTGCAGCTCTGAACCAATTGATACTCCAATTTCGCTCCAAGTAATGATTTTTCAAGCATGAGAATGTGCACTTTAACATGCTAAAGAGAAATATGAACAGCTCACATAATAAATTGAAAGCTATATCGCTAAGACAAAACATATTAACTCAACGTTTTTAACATCAATTTAAAGGATAATTTTTTCTTTTCTGGAGTCATCCATGTTCTATTTGCAAATCACATGAAACACAAAAATAAACTTCAGTACTTACATAACAATGTTCAGATTTGTTCAGAATTTCATTCTAGAGCTATTATGGATTCCAATTTGGATGAAAGAAATTGATCGCAACCAAAACTTAAGCATATACCGTCGTTGTGCAAGACCATTTCTTGTAGTTGATAAGGATTGCTGCGATGGAAATTAGTTACCACCTCTCTATTCATATATGAGCAGATCAAAAGGAAAATACAGATGAAAAGTTACTCGCCCTCATCCGAGACGTCGGCAAGTTTATCAAGTGCCTCAAGGATTGCTCTTTCATGCTTCCGCATCAAATGACAGAAAATCCCGCTCATCATTGGAAACTGGCAATCTGTAGCTCTTAGTCATTAGATGATAATTTATGCTAAAACCTTAGTGTGATTCTTCCAATAAGGGAGGTGCAATCACCATCAAAATTAACTTTGCCTTCTCAACTTGAAGAGGATCAAGGTTCATCATCCGCTCAACCTGATAGACATAAAAAGTTCCTGACATCAGAATTTAGAGTGGTTGAGAGCTTACCACGAAATTTAAGAAATAATTTCCAAGCTAAAAGCTCTATGCATGAATATTATGCTAGCAAACAATAATTTCCATTGGTATAAACTATAAAGAATCAACAATTTCAAGCAACTATACAAACAGAATTTAGCGATGATGGCTCTTAAAACCAATGTTATTCAATTTATTGGCTAGTTCCATATAAGGTTGATGGTATTGCATGTGTTATGAGTGCTACAACGACAAATGAAACTTCAATATGTGGTTGTATATTCAAAGCAATATAGATTTTCGGAGCGAGCTAGAAAACATCATTTATGGTAGCTGAAAAAAGTATGCTGATTTAACCTGAGATTTGAGTATATATCCACATGCAATTATCAGTGTAGATCATAGCTCTGTTTCAATTGAAGTACAAGATTAAGCATATTATAACATTGCACACACTGATGGGGTCAATGAAGGAATTTCTGCCATTTTGCAAGTTGGCATCCTACGACAGTGGTGGTGGAGGTAGAAATAAGCATGGCATAGTAACAGCAGCAGAGGCCAGCATTGCTGGTGGATGTATTTGGAACTGTGCTAACATATGGTAAGGTAGCATCAGAAAGAATTGCAAGATTATATTCTTCAAGTTTTCTTGGTCAAAGGTGGACTGAAGAGGCCCATAATAAGAAGGGATTTGCAAAGACCAAAACGAAACAGAAGGCCTAATAGTTTCGTGCAGTTCTTGAATATTAAGATAAAAAAAATTATAACCTAGCGTCTGCTTTAATGATGGCCACAGGGGATAAAGACATGTTTAACATAAAGCATAATCTAATGCCTTTATGGCCCCCAGCCCAAAGGAAAATTCTATAATTTTCTTTTCTGCGCCTTAACAATCCATTGACATGCAACAATACCTCAGCTTTCCAACTATACTGTTATTGTTTTCAGAGCACTCTTGATTGACTAAAAAAAAACCATGTTCAGGGCACACTCCATTGCCAATAGGATTACATTTGTCCTAGATTCCATATCAACATCACAAATTCAAACTTACAGCATGATAAGGTAACTGAAATTATGTGCTCTGGAGTGACGAACCTCAAGCACAGCAGCCTCAGGCTTTTGTCAAAGAGTAAGTTTCCTAGTACCTTAAATTGAAAGTCATTTACCCCGGCATCCCTTTCTCATGACCAATTATAGCCTAGATAATCAACTGAAACATATACATATGGTAACAGCTGCCACTTGTCAATCACCCCTTAACCTATAATGATCTTATATTCTGCACCTACAGTTCTTTTGCATCAACCATTAAACAAAATGTCATGCAGCATCCGACTTCAATGGAAAATTATAAATGAATGAAAACTCAGGTTGACCCACCTCCTGGATAAGTGTAACTGCTGCACAAATCTCAATGAACTTAGAGCAATTCTTGAATTTGCCAGAATCAGACATATGACCACCATTGCTCAAATAAGATTGTGCTAATCCTACGGCCTTTCTACTTAGTATTCCGTGAAAACGATGATTAACTACATTCAAGGACTGTCTTGAAGAGAACACTGCCAATTCACGTTGTTGGTTGTCACTAAAGTGTGCCTACAGACCTGGAGACATTTGATGCAATATGAATATACTAAGATTTGAACGTTCAAGACCCATGTCAACTATATCTGCTAAAAACAGAGTCAGGGATATAGCCACAGATGTTGATATCTTTTACACTAAATTGCTCCACATTATTATACCAAAATAAGCTTGCCTTTATGACAATCTTTAGTTTAATTTGACACCAGCATATCAAAGCATTATATATTTTTTATGAACAAATTTAAATCATATACAATATTACATAAAAAAAACAATGAATATAAATATTATAAATGATGAACATTGTCCATATAAATAATTAACATTTGTGTAATAACAATGAATATGAATAAAAAAAATACACTAAAATGAATCACAATTTCAAGATTTTACAGTATAAAAAAATAATCATAGAAATTTTCCACCAAAATGAATTATAATTGAAGGAATAATTGAAAATATCAAGTACTAAGTAATGAAAATAAAGTTTTGTGGAAAAAGAAGATCATATGTTCCCAATTAATAAATTAAATTATGCACAATATTACATAAAAAAGTAATGAACATGAATGCTATAGATGATGAATATTGTTTGTATAAATAATGAACATTTCTGTAATAATTAATGAGTATGAATAAAATAATGAAAATAAAAGGATACATCTAATTATTCAATGAAATGATGAACATAAAATAATACAATTGATGAACATTAAAGTTTTATAGAAAAAGAAGGTTATATGTAAGGATGTGCATTCGGTCGGTTCGGTCAGTTTTGATGGGTTATGTGAACCGAACCGAATTAATCGAGTTAACTGATTTTCTAACTGAACTGAAATGAAAAATCATAGAAACTGAAATTAACCGAACCGATATAATCGAGAAAATATCTATAAAACCGAACCGAACCGAAAAATCATAAAAATCGATTAAACCAAACCGATAAAACCGAAAAATATCCATAAAACCTGAACCGACCTGAAAAATCATAAAAAATCGATTAAACCAAACCGAACAAACCGAAAATGGCATACAAAACCGAACTAAAAACCGAAATAACTGAAAATTCAGTAATTCCTCACATATGAAATAAAAAAACACTTCAATTATTGGTTCCAAACATCATTAGTAATATTAAAACAAACATTACAATCTAGAAAATAAATATTACAAAATAACACTAAATAAAAACATGAAAATAGTATAGTCAAACTCTCACAAATACCAAAAATAAAAAATATTACAATTGAAAGTTATTACAACACAACAAGGTCCCTTTATAATCCAACTAATACAGAAATTGTCATGCGGAAACTCTTCAAACTTATAATAAATTTAAATTAAAAAAGTCAAGATTTCATGAAAAAAATGACAAGCAAATGAGAAGCAAACTAGGAGAATAAATTATAATACCTTCAATAAAAGAAACCAATCAAAGTCAATAGCAATCCCAAGTCCACATTCTCTAAAGCAATCGTTTACAATCCTTGAAAAAAATTAACACAAAATAAGCAAATAAAAATATAAATCAATAACTATACAATAATTTAAGAGAAACATTACCTTTTTCAAGATTTTCAACTTCAACCAAGTCTTCTTCAACATTTATAGGGAGTCGAGAGTGTCGAATCCAATTTTGGGCACAAATTAATGCTTGAACCACTTTAGGAGTCAAAGAACTCCTAAATAAATCAAGCACTCGACCTCCAGTACTAAATGTTGCTTTTGAAGCAACAGTAGATATCAGAATTGCAAGTATATCACGAGTAATGCGTGAAAGAACATGAAATCTAGGACTGTGTTGTTTCCACCATAGCAAGATATTAAAATCATATGATCATGCTCAACTTCTTCACTTAAATACTTGTCCACCTCTGATTTGTTAGTGCTCTCACTCAACAAATCAAATCTGAATTTTTTAATTTTAGATTCAGTGGCTAGTTTTGCTTTCAAAGCAGGATCAAACACCTCATTCTCATTTAAATCTTCAAAATGCTCAACATTCTCACTTGCAATATTAGGTGCAACTTGACCTTTATATTAATCGAAAATGGAATATAAAAGCTCACCTACTTTCTTTCCCAATTCCAAAACACGTTGCCTATCATACATCTTAGAGAAAACAAATTGCACTCATTTCAACTTATATCTGGGATCAAGAATGATAGCAATATGAATCAATTGATTCATTTTTGTTGGATCCCCCAAGTATTTGTCGTATTTCAACTTCATTCTTAATGTCATTTTTATCAAATTTATATCATCACTTTTTGCCCATTCATTCAACAATCGATTAATCATATAAAGCTCATATAAAAATGTGTTAGAAGTGACATATAAAGAGCTTGAAATTCTCAAAGTAAGCTCATAAAAATGCTGCAAAAATGTCATCATCCACCTAACATGTTTCCAATCATCGATTG